>ML821440.1:88248-111484 GCA_009831015.1 Picea engelmannii
ATTGATTTGTCCTTTGGCCTCGGCACAATGTCCCAGACATTGTTCTTTAGAATAGACCTGTATTCCTCAAGCATGGAATCCTTCCATACTTGTAATTTATCTACTTCTTCAAATGAAGAAGGTTATGCATCACTAATGTTGCTCATCAATGCAACATAGCCTCCAAACCTGTGAGGCCTCTTACTTTCCCTGAAAGTTCCTTTGGGAGCAGCTATCTTTTCTGCTTCATGCATTGTTTCTTTAATCCATCCTAACTTCCTTTTGGCTGGAGGTTCTTCAATAGTTCTTTCCAATTCTTCAGTAGGTTCTAGGGGGCCATCACTTGGCCCTTCATTTTCACAAGAGAGTGAATCTGGTTGAACTGCTTCTGATTCCTACTAAAGTTCTCTGGATTTCTTGAATGTGACTTCCTCATGGAAAGTCACATCCCTTATTACCTCCATTAGCCTATGACCTAGTGCATATATCCTGTAATCCTTGGAGTTCTTATTGTACCTCAAAAAAAACCCTTTCTTTCCTAAGGGTTCCATCTTTGTCCTCTTTTCATTAGGGACATGAATATACATTGGACACCCAAATATCCTTAGATGCCCTACTTCAGGGTTGAGCCCTGAAAAGACCTCTTCAGGAGTCTTGTCCTTCAAGATAGCATGTGGACACCTATTCTGAATATATACGACAGTGGATTTAGCTTCTACCCATAAAGAATTTGAAAAATCCTAGTCAAACATCATTACCTTCCTTGCCTCACAAATTGTCTTGTTTTTCTTCTTAGCAACACCATTTTGTTGAGGGTTATATGGCACGATCAACTGTCTCTTGATTCATGCTTCCTTGCTGAAATCCTCAAACTAGAGAGATTCAAACTCTCCTCCATTGTTTGTTCTAAGTGTTTTGATGTGTTTCCCTGTCTGCATTTCAATAAATGCTTTAAACTCTTTAAATTTATCAAATGTGTCACTTTTAGCTTTAAGGAAATAGATCCAACATTTTCTTGAGTAATCATCAATAAAAATGACATAATACAAACAACCATTGAGTGAGGGGGATGACATGGGAGCACATACATCAGAATGAACTAGATCTAAGATGCCTTGAGCTCTATTGTCACTACTAGGAGATGTTTTCTTTATATTTTTACCTAGCATGCATCCTGTACAAATTTCATTTTTACTAAGAGAAATAGAGGGCATGCCACATACCATATTCTGCAAATTTGGAAGTGATTTGAAATGAAGAAGTCCAAGTCTTTTGTGCCACAACTCGTTGGAGATGGTCGCATCATGAGATAATGTCTAAACCAACTATTCTGTCACAATGTACAGTCCTCCTATGTGAGACCCAATAGGTTATGTTGTACTCAAGTGGCTACCTTTATCCCCACATAAGTGCTTTCTTGTCCTTGAAGAACACCCAATATCCCTTGTCCTCAAGGGTTTCAACTGATAGTAGATTATTCCTGATCCCTGGAACATATAATACTTCATTAACATGAATCCTAGCCCCAGATTCCAATCTGAGGGAGATAGATCCCACTCCCTCTATCTTGTAACATTTTTCATCCCCAAGCTCAACCTGCTCTACAAAAGATTTTGTCTTGAAATCTAAGAGGATTTTCTTGTACCATGTAATGTGCTTTGATGCACCACTATCTACTAACCAAGTTTTTGGCCTGTGATAATTGTACTAGATAAAGAAGAAACCAGGTAATATTCTTTTCTAGTTTCTTTTTCATTAGAAAGACTTTTATGTTTTCGTTTGGATTCACCATCCTCAGCAGTTGAGGCATGATGTTTCTCTTTCCTTCGATTTTTCTTTCTATACCATAAGTATTTAGAAAAATGACCCAACTTATTGCAACTAAAGCATTTAATATTAGATGTATCAATACTCTTACCTTTGAACATACCTTTGGTGTTTGACTTCCTCTGAGAGCCTTTCTGGAAAGTGACTTTCTTATTTCCCTTGAATCTTGATGCTAATGTCGAATGCTCTTCTTTGGTTGGCTCGCTCCTAGTAGTTGTGTGACTCTCCTATTGGAGGAAATCATGCCATAGCCTCTCAAACATGGGTCGAATCTCTCTTCCACTCACACTGGATAAGAAGGTCTCCCATGAAGAAGGAATACCATCAAATATGGCGTACACTAAGTCATCATCATCCATTGTGACAGCTGTGACCAAAAGTTGATCTCTGATCCAGGATATCCTGGAACAAAACAATGCAGTTGAACTCTAATCCAGGATATCCTAGAACAAAACAATGCTAATGATTCACCTTTCTCCATATTCAAATACTTAAATTTGTGCTTAAGTTTCCTCTTCTGACTTGGTGAATGTTTCTCATACAGATTCAACAAGGTATCCATACATTCCTTGGCAGTCATTAATGAAGTCATCACCGGCATTATATTGTCTTTGACTGAGTCAAAGATGATTTTCTTGGTCTTAGCTTGACTCTTCCTGAAGGATGATCTACATGCATAAGAGGTGGGTTCCTCCATCACTGTGGTCACATACTTCTCAAGATCATCCTCTTGCGAGATATTCATAATATTGAGCTTCCACACACTGAAGTTGGAAGCTCCTTCGAGCCTATAATCAGCCCTGACTGAAATGGAGGATGCCATGGACCTCATACTGGAAAATTTATCAAACTTGCTAAGATCTCTTTGTGTACCTACTGCTACACTTCAACAAGCTTATCACACCTTAAGCTCTGATACCATGTTAAAATTGGAGCTTGACAGTAAACTGTAAGAAATTCTTTAAATTCTGATTGTACTTTGAACTTAGCTTTACATCATTCATAAATTAGAACAACAATAATCATAATAAATTATCAGGATGCAATATCATAACACATGTACCTTGGGGAAACCCTATACAGAGAGAAAAACCCCAGCAAACAATTTCCTTTTATTGAAAAGATAATGTATGACCACTTACAAAATATCCACCATGAAAATCCTGCTCTTAAAGAGCTTGCCAAGTTGACTCTGACTTGACTATGTAACTAAGAGACCTTGCTGATATATAAACTCCTGTTAAAAACCAACACTGAAGATGTATCTTTGTTTCCTTCAATGACTAAGATACATTGCCTCTTATGCACTGATATATCAACTCTGATATGGATTGTTATTGTTGCCTCTATTGGACTAATACGTGACCTTTTCTTGGACTGAAATATGCTTATGTTATGGACTAATATATCACTCTGCTTCCTCACCCATATGCAACATAACAATTGTGTAGAAAAGAGGGTCGACCTCTTGCTTAAATAGGAGTGGAGAGGTAGAGAGGAGATGGCTCAAAATAGCCTAAGTGAATGCATGTGTTTACAACTGAACTTAACTCAGCAACTAGATTTAGAACTGAACTTTAACACTTCATTTAGGACTCGACCTTGATTGGACATTCATGCAAACTACTCAGCATGCACATGACATGAATGCATGCAACACATGTCATACATGCAACATGAAACTAGACATGCATGCAACATGCAACATGCAATATACAACATGCAACATGCGACATGCGACATGCAACAAAAACTTGACAACTTTGACTTTTACAACTCAACCTTGACATTCAACTCGACTCTTTACATAGCAATTTGAATTTCTTCATGGTGGATAGTGTAACACTTGCCAATGCACTATATCAATACATTTATGTCATTTGCAATACAAGGAAGATTGTTTGTTTCTAGCTCATAGGAATTTTAAGTTCAACCTAACTTTTGTTAGATACCTTGACTTTTTCTCATGGCTCATAAGGATTGACTAGGCTCACAGAGGTTGTACGTTCCCCCTGAATTTTCCACTAGTATTTATATGCTCATAGAGGTTGTACGTTCCCCCTTCCTTTTTCACTAGACTATCTATGCTCACAGAGGTTGTACATTCCCCCTGACTTTTGCATTAGACTGACATCTTGAATTTTGTCTTAGACTTACAAGGCTTGTACCTTTTCCTTGGCTTGACTCACAAGATCATATAACATCACGTTCGTCCTAATTTTTGTTTTGACTCACAGAGGTTGTACGTTCCCCCTATATTTTTTTAATACCTCACAAGATTTGTTGATTCTCCAAATCTCCCTAGCTAGCCTCAGGGTGGCCCATATGGCCTCTTATTGGAGAATGACTGTCGATGCTGCAAAATTTAACAGTGATAAGACCAATGCACAGTCATGCCATTTTGTATTTGATGTGATCATCAGTAGTACGTTAGGATATGGAGGCCATATATGGGGGGTCGTCGGCCGACCCAACGAACTTTTAATATTTGTTTTTCAATTTTTCATCGCCCAGCCCTCATTAGGAAATTTCAGTGTGCCACGTGGCACCTTCCCATTCATCGAACTGGCCCAGTCACATGTTGACTCATATACCACACGTCACTTTGTTGGGAGGCCACATGGAAGCCTCCAAGTGGTGCCACATGGCATCACCTGGGGGTTCCACGTGTCACTCATTAATAGGCCCAAGTGGCCACCAAAAATCCCAAATCAGTTTGCCACATGTCACCTCCTAGGTGGTGCCACGTTAGCATGCTGAAATCATCATGACATCATGCTGACATCATCTTTGCATAGTCAGCAGTACAGATGATGATGTCACATGTTGAATTTGACTGGGTTGACCAAAACTTTGACCGTCCATAACTTCTTCTTTCGGACTCTGTTTGAGGTGTCGTTTGTGTTGTTGGAAATATTGTGATGAGCACTTCGAATTGGCATTGTTTTTAATGAGATTTTAGGAATTTGATTTTTTTCCCTTTTAGATCCTCTTGGATCAACTAGACAACAAGAGAACACCAACCACTCGATTAGGCGACTATACAAGAACGCACCAATATAATCAGTCTCTGCCAAGATAGATAGTCTTTGTATCCAAACAGTGTCTGAATCAAGTACAAAAGGTACAACAATTGGGTTTACACAACAACTTCAAAGTACTCCCCCCATTAAACACAACTGAGGGATCAAAGTATCAACAACAAATCTTTGTTGAAACACCAATCGACAAATAATAGCAAGTTGAAACACAGTCAACAAATGCATAGTAGAAAATACCTCCATTCAATTTCCAAGTTGGGTCGAGTCTCAGTTGACCAATATCCCAATCGAGCGCTAGTCGACTGTCAATTTAGGTCAATCCTATGGTCGACCACTACAAAGCATTAGCAAAGAAGAGGAGCGTTGTATGTCCATACAACCGACGAAACACAACGATTAGAAATCTTCAAACATATAGTCAAATGCGCCCATGACCATTCATTAATCCAACCACAGTCAATCCTGGTAGTCGATGCGGTTCCACAGTTATGTCTTTCATGTCTCTTCTACAAAGATCGAAAAAACATGGTTTCCATTCTTTCTATGGCGAGGATGATGATAAGGCATAGATTTTTTTGTTGGTTGATCAAGAGATATAGGCTCGAGGTCTAGTGTACTATCAAGAGTAGAATGACCCTATATATCATCAACAATGTCATCAACAATATTTTTCTTATATTATATCATGTTAGGAACAACCATCTCATCAATCAATTTAGGAGATTGCTATGTTGGCAAATCAGTCTGAACTCCACCTACAACAAACAAAATTTCCTTCTTTGTAGCAAGGGAAGGTGTATGCAAGGAGGCAACAATAACATCATATCCAAGACTTTTTCTTGGTGGTAACATTGCAAGCACAATAGGAATAACAATACCATGTCCATTCTTCCCAAGTCCTCCTCTGGTATATCCCATCTTGCTAAGTAGTCGAGATCCTATACCTGTAGTGTGTTTTTCAAAGCTAGGAGAAACAACACAATCATCAATTTTAAAACATAAATTAATAGCATCTAGCTTACAAATAGTAGTAGGGGGTGGAGAAGAAATGGGTGAGCTTGACAACTCAACAACATTAGCATTCTTCTCATAAACAATTGTACTAGTAGCAATTGTGGAAGAAGAAATAGGTGAATCTGGAAGCTCAACGAAATCAATCTTCTTATCAACAGTTTGTCTTTACATTATGTTCAACAGTCTATAGGCTCTGAAGATTCTCATCCTTTTCAGTCAACTGCAACAATATGGCATCATAATATTCCTTTAATGCATGATATTAGTCAAACGATCGATTGATATCTTCTTGAAGAGGAGCAGCTTCTTCACAAAGCTCATCAACAAAGGCCTTTAAGTGGGAAACCTCACAAGTCAGTTAGGTATTAGTTTCCATCAACTGGATGACATTTGTGCTCACTGTTGTATGAGGAAGAGATTTCACATCTTCTTCCAAATATTCAAGAAGGTCATACTTCTCCTCAAATTCGTCTGCAAGAGTTTGGAAAAATCTAGCAGATGTGTTCCCCATGGAAACAACTCTTTTGGAGTGCTCAGTCACAGCAGTCTTGAACACATATTTTGCATATTTCAACTGATTTTTTAGTCCTGCATTTTCTGTCTTCAGGGCATAATTTTCATGAGAAAGAGTTTTCACCTCCTTCATGATATCATCAACAAGATATGTTTTATCACCAAATTCATCCACCATATATTGAAACATGGTTTCCATGGTCTATTCTAGGTCAACAATTTTCCTATACTTTTCATCAAACCGCTACAAAAGGATGGTTTGAAAGAGGGAAACCTCATCTTCTAGCTGGGTGTGGGGTATCTCTAGGACATTTATTAGTTGATGATTCTCACTTTCCAATTGTGCAATGACATTTTGCAAGGAAGTGACTTCTGCACGAAGTTGGTTATCAGATTCTTCTAAGGAGATAGCCTTCATCTCATTAATTTCTTGCATCTTTTGAAGAATTAGAGCTTCATCTTCGTCCAGCATACCCATTGTCAATGGAGGGCATGATCCAAGAAAAAATATACAACAAAAGATAATGGACGGGAATTCAACTATAATAAGAATTATGGCCACTTACACCAAGTTATTTCTGTATCATAGAGATACGGTTGTTCATGCCAAGAAGTCGAAGTCACCCATTCTCAGCATAGAACACCAATCAATCGAAATTTCATGAGTATAGGTGCACCTATTTTTGCAGTGGACCTGGAAAAGCACTATACTTATCTCCAAGACATCTTGTATCAGTCAAAGTTCCTATAGTTATGAGGAGAATGTTATCGTGGGTCGCACAAGTCAATATATTTTATCAGTCAAACTCATGTGCAATGACATATAGGTCAAGCCTAATTTAGGTTGGCTTTGAGGTGAGCCAAGCCATGAGATCAAAGCTGAGTTTTGATACCTTGAAAAGGAGGATCAATGGATCATGGGAACCAGGACTCAGTCGAGTCGGTAAGAGATGGTGTGCCTAGGTTGTCGGTAGGATCTCTTCACAAGTCGATGGTTTCTACATATGAACCCACAAGGGAAGATGCTTGGTCTAAGGGGAAATGAGTTGGAGGTGCTCATTGATTGATTTTAAGTTGATGGGCCAAGCCACATATGCACCAGTTGAGTTCAAAAATATCGTTGGTTGAGTAGAACCTGGAGAGTTGACTATGTCAAATGCAAGGCGGGAGCTCTAAAAGTCAAGTTGGACTCTAGTTCATTCCAAGATGGTTCCAATTTGATTCGAATGGACTCCAGTTAAATCGATTCAAGGGGGTTTTGACTAGGTCAATTTTAATCTATTCGAGCTCTAGACAAGTCAAGCTGACCCTAAACATCCAAGTTGAACCGCCTTTCAAATATCAATGAGAACAGTTTCACCAGTCGCATGACTTTTCAGTCGAGGGTGTGATCGAATCGAGTGCCAAGAAATACTCAATGAACCAAGTCCACACATAAGAGAAGGAGAGATCAATCAAACAACAAATGAGTTGAATCACAATTATTGACAATGGAACTCAATCCAACAATAATCCTTCTCTATCCAACAAAGGGGGCGACCCACAAAAATAAGCGAATAATGATTTGGGAAATAATCCAAATTGTTCCCACTTTCAAAATCCTTAATTAGTTGAGAGAAGAACCCAAAAAAAAAAGGAGAGTGTCATGATTCAGTAATCCATGACAAGTAATGAGTTTTCACCCATCACATCTTCGCGATTGTCTCACTTCCATCCAAGTCTTCTTCTATGATCCTAATATCAAAGAACCATCAGCTCTGATACCATGTTGGAACAAGGATTTAATGCAGAGGACAATGGATCTGAGAGGCAACGATGGTGTCGAAATACACCGTAGCACTGAAGCACAAGTCACTCAATGAGTGAGAGAATATCTTCGGAGATGAAACTCAAGTGAAGGCGGTTGCACCTGTCCATAAAATGTGGATCAGGAATCCTTAAGTGAACAAGGTCAACCACCAATTTAGTTGGTCGTCAACCCAATCATCTGACAAGGTGAGGTTTACAATGGAACCACATGTTCCAACACCAATATGTTTGAGTTTAAAAAAAAAACAATTTACCTATATAATACTATACACATCTCTATTTGCTACTTCGGAATTTCTATTCAACCATTAAGGGAGTATGCTAGTTAATTATCATCACATTATCGTTAAGGGAGTATGCTAGTTAATTATCGTCGCATTATCGTTAAGGGAGTATGCTAGTTAATTGTATTTAATGATCTAACTTGAACTGTATGTTTTGTTTTTATTTTTTCTATTCCTTCCTAAATGAATGATTGTTGAACACGAAGAGAATTATTACAAAACATAAGTGTTCGTGTCGCTTCCCTTGCACTTCCTTCCTGTCGGCCGTGAATTGAATTCCATCACTTGCATTAATTTTCCTTTCTATCAGCAGTAAATTGAACTCCATCGCTTGCATTGATTTGTCATTCATTGGTCAAAATTCTTAGTTAGGTTTTAGTTGGGATCCCTCTTCCCATTGCAGACATATGATAAAGGGAGTTCATCTGCATACTGAAATGACTTCAAAGCTTTCCTAGGACACAAATGGGTGAATGAAGGAATTTACATTTGAGGAATTGACACATCAACATGGTTCATTCATACACTTCGAGTTCTAGACTTGGAAAACATGGAGAGTTATTCATTGATTTATTGTCTCGTCCTGGTTTGACCTGCCAACTCATGATAATGGTATCATGGTCATAAATGAATATGCATCTTAATCATTCATATGGATAATTTTGAGTTATTTTTAGGAGAGAACATGGGAAAGGCTTCCACACAGTACATAGAACGAGGGATAACATACTAAAGATAATTTTGTAAAAGGAATTGCATTTGATAACAATATTAACCAGTTTCTTAACACTATCTCTTCAAATTATTTTTGACCTTTTTCCAGGCCTATGAGAAGCATGTCAAACATTATCTGCAGTGCCCTTGGCATATTGATTAGCAGTCTTGATGATAATTACTCAAGGACAATTACTAAACACATATTTCTCGTAAAAATCTTGATTGGTTTCTCCTCGGTCAACTTAACAGTCGCGTTGCCATTCCCATTGAATGTCGCTTCTGGCATTCATTCATAAATATCATTCATGGTGGTTTCTCATATGCATTCATTATGTTTCGTTTACTAATCTTTGCTTTACTAACATATTGAGCTTGTTGATCCATTTATATAAGATTGTGTATTCATGTATACTATTGTCTTATTGTTTTCTTTTTCACTAGATACATATTCTCATGTATAGTATTGTCTTATTGTTTACCTCTATACTAGTTATTTCTACATTTCTAGAAATAGCCTTGGTAAATAACTATTAAAACAATATTTTTCAATTATTAATATACTATAAAATTAATAATTTAATTATTAATAATTATATATTATATTTTATATGTTAATTGGGTTTGGCCTGAGTGGTTATGGGTTAAGTGTTATCTTCCACACTCAGGTTCTATTCCTATAAGTAGAACACATAATATATATATATACATATATATATATATATATATAGAGAGAGAGAGAGAGAGAGAGAGAGAGAGAGAGAGAGAGAACCAAAAAAAAAAATTGTATTAATAAAAAGTTCAAAGCATACCACATAAAAGACATTCCAAGTATTCTTGTTGGTAGCCTACTTGACAAAGACTCCAAGTTCAAATCATACTACATAAAAGACATTCCAAGTATTCTCATTGGTAGCCTACTTGACAAAGACTCTTGAGATTCTAATAACTTTAAAGTACATGAAAATCAATGAAAGACTTGATTGTTATTTGCCTCATCTTTCCCCACATCCGAGGGGAGCGAGTCATGTTCTTCTAGGTTCGTTGGTTCATTGAGTTGATGGATTGTTTCTTCTTCTTTGTAGTTCATCTTCATGGAATTGTCAGATGCTCGATTATTAGAGGTTGAAGACTAAGATTTTATATGAAGATTCAAGGCCAAATTCCTTACCATGTTACACTCAGCTTCGAGGATATTGATTCTTTTCTTTTTTGTGAGTCAACATATTCATTATGTTATCATGTTGTGCCATAAAATGATGCTCAACCTCGTTGATATTTGCAGCTATTGAATTTGCAGTTGTTGTGCTATACAATGATGCTCGTCCTCTTGTTGAAATTTATTTCCTCCTCGTGCCTTCGCATAATTCTTTTGAATTTCAAGAGATCCTTATTGTCCATGTTGTGTGCCTCTGCTATCCAAAAATATTGAGAGATGGTTGGATGGAAATATTTCTTATGTCTCAACTGTAAGATATTGGTTCTCCCTTGAAAAGTAGGAGCCAGTTCAAGACTAGTGACAAAGTAAGGATCAACACTGGAAATCCTTTCACTGAATGTAATAGGGATATTAAACTCAAAGTCAATAAAGGAACTAAAACCTAATGTAAATCTCCATATTGAAATGAGATAAGAGGAGAATCTCAACAAACTTCCAAAAGACAAAGGACAATAACTATTGGGAATAGAAATTCCAACAACTGAACCTGTGTTCTGAACCCCATGAAATATAAACTTTTCCCAAATTCCCAAATCAAATCAAGACCTTGAATTTAAAATTTCAAAGACAAGGAGTCTTAATTAGAAAATAAGTAATGTTGTCTCCAAAGGTTTAACGTTCCCCATCCCAACTGAGGTCCATTACATGCGGAAACACTCGTAAAATTAAAATTTTCTACTAACTAATCTTGTAGCTTACCAGCTAGAGGAAAGCATATAGTTTTAACCATTTGTTGATACCATGAACTAGACGCATATACAAAATTCTAAAGTAAACATAAAAATGAAGCTAATAAACTCAAATACAACAACATATAAATCATTCTCAAACACAGAGTTAATACACAACAAATAAACTCATAATGCAACACAGAAACAAGACAAAACATCTATCTTTTAAAAACGGTTGTGCAACTAGTTGCATGGGATGAACCTTCACCCAACCATAAGATTATTGCTCCAAATCTCAACACCAAGTCACCCCCAAGTTGGGGCTAGAAATCCACAAAAAATGGCGGTCTCTCACTATCCACACATAGCACAGAAAATCCCACAACCCATTGGTATTCTCCTATAGTTATCCCAATTTTCCACCGGCTCTCTAACCTAAGGAATGTACCCCTTTGTTGACGATGATTTTTGTCAACAGTACTTATCTGGAAAAGTGTTTCCAGGTCCCCCCCTCATTCTGCAATTTCTTGCGCAAAGTTGTACGTGCTCATGTTGAGTTATCACTACACATTCAAGGAAAGTTACATGATCATTCACATGGAAGCAAGTTCATTACAATTTGTTAGAGCAGAGTTCCTATCAAAACTATCATGGCTCTCAATCTATGATTCAAAATACCTACTATCCCATTCCTCACTCATAACCTTTATATTTTTTCACTTATGGGATATCCTCATACCTCTCTTTTTCTAAGAATAACATTATTATCATGCCTTTGGGTTAATTTTGGTACTTTTTCATGCCATGTCAAAAGGAAAAAGATATATTATTATACCATATAGCCATGAATTTTTCCCACATTCTTATCCTTTTCATAATCGCCTCATAACCTTCAAGTCTTTTCTCATGTCCCTCTTTTTCAAAGGTATCGGTGATGCATTACTATGGTTATATAAGTCTGTTTGGTGCCCCAATTTGTCCAAATCCACGTGCCCTCTCACAATCAAATATCCACACTATTTCCTTATATCCATCTGGCTCTCCCCCCACATATTTTTTTTTTAAATATTGTGGTAACATATGTGAAGGAAGAATTTTCGCCTTTAGATGCCAAAGAAAAATACTTGGGCGATTCGGATGAAGAACTATGCAAAAAAGGACTGGAACTCAAGGTTGGATGGTGGTGCTATGCTGACTGTCAATCTTCTCCCATCAAATATACCTTCAACTGCAAAAGAAACTGCATAGGCACTCAACGATGACAAAGTTGGAGTAAAGGAAGCAGCGGCTGGAGTCTTGGAGAATTTAGTTATGAGCAAATCTCTTGAAAAACAATCATCACAAGCTTCTTGTTATAGAGGAAGATTTGATGTAGGCCAACTTCTTATGAGGTTGAATGTTAAATCAACGGGGCAGGAACTTGACGAGACATCAAGGATGGAAACAAAGGTGCAAGGGCAGCGACAGTCCCTCGCAGAGATTGTAGTTTTGGAAAAGGATGAAATAACCAAACCTCAGCCACATACTGCATCATAACCAAGTGTTACTCTTATTCTGTGAAGGCTAGATCAGTTCCACACTTTGTACGGTTTCTTGCACACAAATAGGAGACCCCGAAAGTTGTTGCAGCATTTGCTTTGGAGAAAGCTACAGAAAGGCTCGTCGAAAGGGAGGAGCTAGTTACAATCCTTATCATTCCTCCCATAATTAATTCAATGCTATGAGTCATTATGAGAAAATCATAAACTCACTACGAAGTTGGTTGGAAAATTTTCTTATTGACTCAGGAACAAATGATTACATTGTTCCAATAAAATCCATCAGGGAGGGAGTCTATTTTGATCTATGTTGTAAGGTTCTCTTTGTACATGACACATATAAAAGTGTGTAAATCATTTATGTATGGGATGGAACTGATGCTACACCAACAGAATTTGTGATGAAGCCAAAAGAAGAAATGGATGTATATGTAGATCCACTTGAGGAATCCTTAATAGTTTCACTGCCAAGGAATATTTTATGTAAATTTCCTTGTGTAGGAACTTTTCTCAGGGTATTCATAGAGATGCAGATTGATGAACTCCTATGGAAATTACCTGGAATTTGACATTGGGTGAAAATTGGTAACATGACTTGTCACACTCAATCAGGGATCTGAGAAGGAGTTATGACTCATACAAGTAAGGTTTATATTCTTTCCTCTCACAAAAAAGAAAGGTATGAAAGGGAGTCTACAGGGTGCCTTGAATTAGAATCAACATGTTGCCTCAGTGGCGTTCCAAGCTTCGAGAATGTATGACAATGACAGATTGTGAGGGTGTTAGGTTCTCAACATTGATGGATATCATCACTCATTCACAGGTAACATACAAATTTCGATGTCTTGTTTGATTTATAGAAACCTTACCTTGGAAATGATGCAGCCCCCCTCCCCTCCTGGGGTTCTGCGACCTCTCGGTCTAACATATTTCTTTCTTCTGAGTCGGATCGACTCTTCAGGCTCCTAATTGAACCCAAAACAATTATACACAGGCCCATTTTCCTTCTGTGTGCAGGTTCTGTCAAACCCGTGAGTTATTCCAGTGCACTTCCAAAACACTAAGGTTCAGGCGCTAGCTCCTTCTGCAATTAACCCCTTCTTCATATGGCCCTGAGTTGTGTCCTTGCACAAATGCATGATTGCGGGCATGGGTAAGAGTGGTTTTATACCAACCCACTTTTTGCCCCGCAATTCCCCTCCAGCTGCCATGTATCCCTTTGTTCAAATCGTGGTTCTAATTGCAGCCCGCTCAAGGAAAATTGAAGTCTGAGCATGTCCTGGCCCCACAATCCTTCTCGTTCATCGATATCTCGCTTTTAGTGATGATCCGTGATCAACAGCTGCTATCGAATCCCCTTTCCTGCCTTCTTCTTCCTTCTTCCACGTGTGATCCCAGATCTCCACGATCAGTTGACACGTAGCTCCCTTCCAAATCGACGGTTGTGGCTAATTCCGACTTTTCGGCCTTCGGGAGTTTCAAATATCAAACTTTTGCTTCCTCCATATGGAAATATTTCAGAGTTGAAGATATCTTTCCACCTGTCTCCCTAAATCTACGGCTATGATCCCTCCGCGAATCCAGCCTTCGGAGGTTTCAATTCTCAATTTCTCAATTCTTCTAGAGAGATTCCTCCGAAATGGCAAATCATCTGCCACGCTCTTCTCTCGCTTCGGGACTTTGGCCTCCTCAACCAAATCAACGGTATTTTGACCTCCTCCTTGATCAACGATCGAGATCTCCTTCGAGACTTCGGTGCTTTCACCCTTTGTTTTCCTCCGAAGTGCTACGTACCTAGAATTCCAGATCTAGTGCCACGTGTTTACCTTCACATCGATGGCTCTCGTCGTTTCTGGGACTTCGGCCTTCAATATTCTCAAAGTTCAACAAATGCAAATCTCCAGAGTGAATCCTTTCGGAGTGTCAGATCCTCTGACACCCACCCTCCCTGATCCAATGGTTATCCAATAGAATGAATCGTCATCCCCCACGTGTCCCCTCGTAGATCAACAATCCACATTTCTCCTTTGGGATCAACGGCCCTGAATGCTTCGGGCTTCGGCACTTCGGAAATTTTTGAAACTCAACTTCTCCAAAACCCTGGAGTACGATCATATGAAGTTCATGATATGGTGACACTTGTCCAACCCAGATCAACGGCTATCATTCGCTTCGGATGTTCAGACTTCAACGATTTCAAACCCTTCTCCTTCGCGTTCTCCTGGAGTGATTTCACCCAGAGTTCACGATCTTTCACCACGTGCCCTTCTGAATCTGACGGTCCAGATTCTCTTCGGATCTTCAGCTATTCATCTCTTCGGTGCTTTGGGCTTCGGGAGTCTCAAACTCCTATGCACTCGTTTCTCCTGGAGTGATTTCACCCGAAACACACAATCTCTTGAAGCGTGTCTCCCCCTTTATGAGACAGACTCTATCTGCTTCAGGTTTCGGGAGTTTCAACTCCTACGCACTCGTTCCTCCTGGAGTTCTTTAACCTGAAACCTCAGATCTTTCACCACCTGTCACTCTGGATGATGGATGGTCTCTATTCTCTTTGGGACTTCAGGACTTTGACGAGTCCACTCTCCTGCGCACACAAGAGTTAAGTATTGTGCACTTACCTCTGGATCCAACGGTTGCTAGTCCTCTACGCTCAGATCCAACGGATTGGGTCTGTTCCTCTCCTTTTCGCTTCCTTCGTTCACTGGACATGGATCTAATGGTCCAGGCTCCCTTCCACAACAGATCAGACGGTTGTTGTTGCTCCTCCTCTTGATATTTTGGCTTCTTCTTCCTTAGAATATTTTGTCAGTGTTCAAAGGCTTCGACCTTTGAACTTCCTCCTGCGAACCAGACTATCTTGGGTCTCGCTTACACTTTTGAAAGTGTTATCTCTTCTAAGATTTAGGAATTAGAATAAGTCTGTCACCCATGCACTCCTTGTGTTATCCCGTCTGAGCTTGATCTCCTCGAAGATTTTTATCTCCCACACACTCCTTGTGTTTCTGGGATTTCGTCAAACTCATATCCAAAGGATTAATTATTGAAAATAAATTCTTCTCACCCTCATGGCATTCTGCTTGCTCGATGCGCACCTTGCAGAGATTCTCCTTATAGAGTGTTAAACATCTCTATGAGTATCTTCCTCTAATACTCTTTTCCATTAACTCAACAAAGAGTTCTCTCTGTGCACACTTGCACCCACTCGATGCCATCCTGGCAGAGATCTACAAAGTTCTCAGTAACTTTGTTTCTCTCTAAACTCAACAAAGATTTCTTCCTGTGCACTCCTTGCAATTCTGTTGGTGAAGGTTAAACGATATCTCTCCTGAGATTTCCTGAGGTTAACTCACCTCTGTCAATGCACTCCTTGCGGACTATGTGCACTCCTTGCACTCAAAACTCAAAGATGAGAAACAATTTAAACTCATATAATACTTCACCAATTCATACATTCAAAACATGAATGACATGTAAAAGCATAACAATGAACACAAATACATAAACACACTATATGCAGGAAAAACTGTGTGTCTATACAGATGTTTACAAAAACTGGACTGCAACAGAGTCCTGGTTCTCTAAGGTTATCCTAATCTAACTCTCTCCTGAGTTCTACTTCTACTATCATACCTCTCTCGAGTTCTGCTTCTCCTATCCGACCTTTTTTTATTTCAAAGATATCTCTCCTATCCAACCTTTCTACAAATATATCTCTCTCTCTTTATAAAATGAGGGCTCTATGAGCTTGTCCTCTCTCACCTAACCTCATCTATTACATTGAAGTTTTCATAAATGGCCATCTAGTCTGAATTGAACCTAGAGCCATCAACCTGTCATCCATTAAAGGTGACCTTATCTTCTGCATGTACAAATACATGGCTTGGTCTTCACTCGACCTTACAGCATGAATCTGTATAGGATTATATTTCAAATTTAAAAATGGGAGGGTCAATGCCTCTCCTTCTCTGAAATGTGCGCTAATGTGCTGGAATGCTGGTGCATTGATGAGGTGGAGCGATGCTCCTGCATCATACTCCACTGTTGGGAAAATCATGAGCTCATCCTCCTAGATCCCAAACTCTCCCTTGGAGTTGTCCTCTTGTTATTCTCCAGTTATGTTGTTGTTGCTGCTTCTTTTTCTGCTTTCCTGTTGCTATGGAAGGTTCTCCTCTATTTAGATTCCTTTTGTTGATTGCTTATGCTGACCTCAACATCAGCCTTATTATCTCCTCTATCACCATGTCGAGTTGCTCCAATGGTTTGTTCTCCTTATGCAGTATTCTCGGTTGTTTTCCTTATCAGTGGGTAGATCATCTTGACCCCCCATATTGTTTTCTTATTCTTTTGTGGCATTATCTTGCCACGCTGTTGCAAGCTCCAATTTTGAAGTCTCATCATCGAGTTGTTTCTCAGCTTCCTTCTCTGACATATTACCTTCTGCCAGCTCCTCTTGCATTGGTTCAAGTCCAACTTCTTCCAGTTTTTCCTCAGGCTAGTATGTTCCTCCATATGCTTCCAACTTGACCTGTCGGATGTGCAAT
The DNA here is from genome assembly GCA_009831015.1 of Picea engelmannii. Taxonomy (NCBI): domain Eukaryota; kingdom Viridiplantae; phylum Streptophyta; class Pinopsida; order Pinales; family Pinaceae; genus Picea; species Picea engelmannii. The sequence goes on from ML821440.1 coordinate 105,402, forward strand.
ATCTGCACCATTACTCTTCTTTCTAGGGATTCCAATTCTTCATACAGATCAGCAAAATCCATGTTGTATGTTTCCTCCTCTACTGCAGACTTCAGTGCTACAGTCATCTCTTGTTCGGCTTCCTAGATAAAAAAATTGATCCATTCTTTTGAATGCTCGTCTCCTTCTATTGGGGTAAACATCAGTGTCTGCTCCATTTCTTCCTCTTCGGCAGTTTCTGTTGGTTGTCCTTCCTCTTATGTTTTTTCACTTTCATCATGTGCACTAGCCTCCACTTGGTTGTTTGGTAGAAATGTCTTGATCCCTCCAATAATCAGAATGCTCCTCTGATCATCTTCCTTGATGGTGAAAGTATTTAACTTCTCATCATATTCATTCACATGGTCTGCAAATCCACATGAATCTTCACCTATCAACACTCCTTACTGACCTGAACCCACTTCTAAGCTCTTGATACTTTCAGACAGTCTTGTTTCTTTCCCCCTGCCCACCTAGAAATTTGGGACTTATCTTCTGCCCACCTGGCAGTCTATGAGATCGACCGATCCCATCTCATTGCCCACCTCGAAATTTGAACTTTCAACACTACTCCTCTGGCAGCATACGATACCTCCACTTTATCTCTTTCCATTTCCCACCTGGCAACTCGAAAGTCCATTTCTTCCCACCTGGTAGTTTATGAGATCTACATCTGATCTCACCTCCTCCTCATCACTGAGGTGTCTACCAATTTCTGGTTCACAGATGTGAATTTGTTCCTCCTCTGTGTCATTGAGGTTTTCTAATTCCCTCAGCCACCTTCTCAACTCTTGTTGCTTCTTTTTGGCCAACAACTTTTGAACAGACCATTTTTCCTTAATGTTCAGAGGACATTCGTACCTCCAATGTACCTTTGCCTCTCGCTGCATCTTCAATGCTATTTGTTCCATCCTTGATCTTATCTCATTGAGCTCCAAATCCATTTTTGGATTGCATTTCTGCTTGTGGCCTTCTCTTTGACCATGCTCATGGCCTTCAGTAGCCATTTTCACTTTCTACCTGCCCTAATGGAAAGTCTATGGATCACTCTACATCTGAGAGCATCTCCATCTTCTCTCACAACTCACATGGTTATTTAAATTTTTGTTGTTGCGCACATGCAACAACCTTCTTTTAGACCATCAGTACCCTGCTTCCTTAACCTGTTGTCTACAGGCAAACTTTAACTTTTGATATCACTTGATGTTATTGGATTATCTCCTTTTACCGTCTCCCTCTTGTTTGTTGTCTGCAAACAAAATTTGGCCTTCTCCTCTTTCTCTTTCGCCTGAAATCTACAGACGAAAATCCGGCTCTGATACCACCTAGTATCAGAGTATCTCATGTCACCGTCTTTCCCTTTGCCTGCTGTCTGCAAGCAAAATTATGGCTCAGATACCACATGATGGTATCATCCAATCTCCATTCACCGTCTCTCCTTTTCCTACGATCTACAGACAAAATATTTATCTATGATACCACCTGATGCAACACCCCTCCCCTCCTGGGGTTCTGTGACCTCCCGGTCTAGGATATTTATTTCTTCTGAGTCAGATTGACTCTGTAGGCTCCTGATTGAACCCAAAACAATTATACATAGGCCCCTTTTCCTTCTGTGTGCAGGTTCTGTCAAACCTGCGAGCTATTCATGCGCGCTTCCAAAACACTAAGGTTCAGGCGCTAGCTCCTTCTGTGATTAGCCCCTTCTTCATATGGCCCCAGGCTAAGTCCTTGCACAAACGTGCGATTGCAGTCATGGAAAAGAGTGGTTTTATACCAACCCGCTTTCCGCCCCACAATTCACCTCCAGCTGCCACGTATCCCTTTGTTAAAACCGTGGTTCCAATTGCGGCCCACTCAAGGAAAATTAGCATCAGAGCATGTCCTGGCCCCGCAATCTTTCTCATCCATCGATCTCTCACTTTCAGCAATGATCAATGATCAACGGCTACTATCGAATCCCCTTTCCTGCCTTCTTCTTTCTCCTTCCACGCGTGATCCCAGATCTCCATGATCTATCGACACGTAGCTCCCTTCCAAATCAATGGTTGTGGTTGATTCCGGCTTTTCATCCTTCAGGAGTTTCAACTCTCAAAATTTTGCTTCCTCTGTATCGAAATCTTCCAAAGTGGAAGATATTCTACCACCTGTCTCCCTGAATCTACGACTAGGATCCCCTCCACGAATCCGGCCTTCAGAGGTTTCAATTCTCAATTTCCCAATTCTTCCGGAGAGATTCCTATGAAATGGCAGATTATCTGCCACGCGTCCTCCTAAATCGATGGCTCTGCTCCCTCTTCGGGACTTTGACCTCCTCAACCAAATCAATGGTCTTTCAACCACCTCCTCAATCAACGATCAAGATCTCCTTCGGGACTTCAGCGTGTTTACCCTTTGTTTTCCTCCGGAGTGCTCCATACCCAGAATTCCAGATCTGGCACCACGTGTCCACCTTCACATCTACGGCTCTTGTCATTTTCAAGACTTCAGCCTTCGGGATTCTCAAAGTTCAACAAATGAAAATCTCTGGAGTGAATCCTTCCGGAGTGTCGGATCCTCTGACACATGTCCTCCTTGATCCAACGGTTATCCAACGAAATGAATCTTCATCCCTCACGTGTCCCCTCACAGATCAATGATCCACGTTTCTCCTTTGGGATCAACGGCCCTGAATGCTTCAGGCTTCGGTGCTTCGAAACTTTTTGAAACTCAACTTCTCAAAAACCCTGGAGTACGATCCTTCGAAGTTCATGATTTGGTGACACATGTCCAACCCAAATCAACAGTTATCATCTGCTTCGGTTGTTTGGGCTTCGGTGATTTCAAACCCTTCTCCTTCGCATTCTCCTAGAGTGATTTCACCCGGAGTTCATGATCTTTCTCCATGTTCCCTTCTGGATTTGACAGTCCAGATTCTCTTCGGGTCTTTGGCTCTCCGATGCTTTGGGCTTCAGGAGTCTCAAACTCCTATGCACTCATTTCTCCCGGAGTGATTTCACCCGAAACACATGATCTCTTAACGTGTGTCTCCCCCTTGATCTAATGACCTCTATCCGCTTTGGGCCTTCGGGTTTTGGGAGTTTCAACTCCTGCACACTCATTCCTCCCAGAGTGTTTTCACCCGAAAACTTGGATCTTTTGCCACCTATCACTCTGTACGATGGACGGTCCCTATTATGTTCGGGACTTCGGGAATTTGATGAGTCCACCCTCCTTCGTACACAAGGGTTAAGTCTTGTGCACTTACCTCCGGATCCAATAGTTGTTGATCCTCTGCACTCAGATCCAACAGATTGGGTCTGTTCCTATCCTATACGCTTCCTTCGTTCACTGGAAGTGGATCTAATGGTCCAGGCTCCCTTCCACAACCAATCATATGGTTTTCGTCACTCCTCCTCCTGATATTTTGGCTTCTTCCGCCTTGGAAGATTTTGTCAGTGTTCAAAGGCTTCGACCTTTGAACTTCCTCCTGCGAACCCGAGTATCTTGGGTCTTGCTTACGCTTCTGAAAGCGTTATCTCTTCTAAGATTTAGGACTTAGAATAAGTCTGTCACCCACGCACTCCTTGCATTATCCCTCCTGAGCTTGATCTCCTTGAATATTTCGATCTCCCACGCACTCCTTGCGTTTCTGGGATTTTGTCAAACTCAGATCCGAAGGATTTCTTGAAAAGAAATTATTCTCACCCTCTTAGCGTTCTCCTTGCTCGATGGTCACCTTGAAGAGCTTCTCCTTATAGAGTTCTCAACATATCTGTGAGTATCTTCCTCTGGTACTCTTCTCCCTGAACTAGATAAAGAGTTCTCTCTGTGCACACTTGCACCCACTCGATGCCCGCCTGGCAGAGCTCTACAGTGTTCTCAGTAACTTTGTTTCTCTCTAAACTCAACAAATAGTTCTTCCTGTGCACTCCTTGCACTTCTGTTGGTGAAGGTTCAACGATATCTCTCCTAAGTTTTCCTGAGGTTAACTCACCTTTGTCAACGCACTCCTTTCGGACTGTGTGTAGTCCTTGCACTCGGAATTCAAAGACAAGAAACAATTGAAACTCATACAATACTTCACCAGTTCATACATTCAAAATGTGAATGACATGTAAAAGCATAACAATGAACACAAATACATAAACACACTATAATCAGGGGAAAATGCTTTTCTATTATCTCTTTGTCTATATAGATGTTTACAAAAACTAGACTGCAACAGAGTCCCATTTCTCTCAAGATCTCCTAATCTAACTCTCTCATGAGTTCTGCTTCTGCTATCAAACCTCTCTCGAGTTTTGTTTATCCTATCCAACCTTTTTTCTTTCAAATATCTCTCTCCTATTTGACCTTTCTACAAAGATCTCTCTCACTCTTTACAAAACAAGGGCTCTACGAGCTTGTCCTCTCTCACCTAACCTCATCTATTACATTGAAGTTTTCATAAATGGCCATCTAGTTTGAACTGAACCTAGAGCCATCAACTTGTCAGCCATTAAAGGTGACCTTATCTTCTACATGTACAAAGACATGGCTTGGTCTTCACTCGACCTTACAGAATGAATCCGTATAGGATTATATTTCAAATTTAAAAATGGGAGGGTCAATGCCCCTCCTTCTCTGAAATGCGCGCTAATGTGCTGGAATGTTGGTGCATTACTGAGGTGGAGTGATGCTCCTGCATCAAGAAAGTTGAAGAATTTTATGGACAGAGAGTGAATGATGAAAACCATGTTGAGTATTTTTATAGAGAGAGGCTTACTTTTGAAGAACCAATTGAAGCTAAAATTTTAGCTGGGAAGAATGATGTGCCAGAAAATAAGCAAAGGAATGATAATATGGTTTGAACCATGGCATATGTTTCTGTACAGTCGGGATTTGAGTTCTCTATTGCTCTTGAAAATATCTACCTGTATTTTGGAGTTGAAAGTAAACAACAATGATTTTTAATGTGGAGGAAGCAAACTCGGGTAGCGAACTTCATTTGAGAGAAAAAATAGATATCAGAGGAAATTGGAAGCATTTTTTAAAAGAATAATAATTATACAAATTAGACATATGGAAAATAACGAGATTTATAAACCCATTTGGTTTATTCCTGTTTATTAAATTGATGATTTGAATTGGTTATGAACAAGTCTGCTTCAGCCCTTCGATCTAAAAACTACCATAATTGTTGGAACAATTCAACAACTGAATAAACTACCTCTAACCACTCCAACTTCTGATCAATCATTATTAAATGAACATGCAGCGAGCAAACAAAAAAAAATAGAAGAAATTTCTAGAGATAAAATTTTGAAGAAAAAAAACTTTGGCAGAAAATTTAGAGAGAGGTATGCTTGGAGTGATGTGAGGTATGCTTATTTTCATTCTTCTTTTACATATTCAGCAGGGATTGACGGAATCGTTGGCAGCAGGGGATCTTACGAAGAAGTGAAAAGATAAATCAAGGATGAGCTTGTTGGTTCTCATAAGGTGAATAGTTTACTTGTTAGTTTGTTGTATTCAAGCTCGATTTTATTCGGTGCTAATCAGTTTCTGATATGCAGGTTTTCTCCTTGTGATTTGTCATCATTGCCCCGTTCCATTTTTTGGCTCAAATTTATTTTTTTATTTTTGCGCTTCGTCTTTCTATTGTAACCTTGTTCTAGAGTGGCTAAAGACCATATACATGGCCCTAGTCTACACAGAGACTTGTAGATTTTGAAAATTCAGGAATTTGTATGGGGAGCATTTTAAATGAAGATCAAATTCTTTTCCACTCTAAAATTGTCTCTTTGTTATTTTTTTTAAATTCTTAGTTTTCCTCATTTTTTTTTAATACAACATTAAAGATAAAAATAAAAAAAGGACAAACAAACTTATGAACATGTTTGTTTTGTAAAAATCATGTGTATAAGTTTTATTCATTAGCTTGTTAATATGTATAAAAAATTTCTTGCTTTTTTAACTATTTTAATTTTCTTATTATTTATTATATCCTAACTTCTAAAAGAAAATAAAAAATATCAAATCATTAAAGTGTTAATCAAACTAATGTTTTGTTTAATAAACTTTTCTTTTTGAATCACTTTAAA
>ML821440.1:113530-131221 GCA_009831015.1 Picea engelmannii
GGATGTGTTATGTAATACTAGTATATACCATTTTTGTAAGTTGTTAATCTAGAACGGAGGAGAGAAGGTAGATCTAAGGATTAGTTTGCAGGTTGTAGATCCTGGTGCGATCTAGTTCGCCTCATCTAGATCTTACCCATAAGAGGGGAATTGTAAGCACGCGGTGTCAGAAATGCAGAACTGCCATAATAAAAGAGCCAAGAGCCAAATGTTTGTGGACGTAGCCCAAGAGGGGATGAACCATGGTAATAACTGTGTAATGTGATGAATGTATGCATCTCTTTACTTTCTTTCAGCAGGTTATTGTTATGCTTAATAAATGAGTTAATATATTGTTATGGAACATGAATATGTTGCTTGGGAAGTAAATTGTGTAATGGGAATGTGTACCCATGAGGAATAGGTACATTACCCTAATAGTTCATAGTGCATGGCTTTGGTTAACAAACCCCTATCGCATACTCAATCCTAGGCTATAAACACTTGAGTCTTACATCCACCCATTTAAAGCTATCTCGGGTGAGACTGTGCAGTGCATTCTATGTACTGTGTTGCCTTTTGGTTTACCAGGAGGGCCGATAGTTTTAGAGGATTTGTTGGAAACCCAAATGACATGAACCCTGGGTCAATAACTCAGATAGACAGGTCGCGAAGACTGACCGGAGAGTAAAGGAGATCCAACAAATGGTTATTTTGCCACCAGAAAAGCACTCTATAGCATCCACGGGTGAATGGAACAGTAGAAGCCTTTAACAAAATTCTAGAGAACGCACTGACAAAGATTTGTAACGTCAATAGAGACGAATGGGACCTCAAAGTACCAGCATTATTATGGGCATATAGGACAACATGAAAAAAGTTGACAGGACACACACCATTCAAACTAGTCTATGGCCAAGACGTAGTAATGACATTAGAATTTTTAGTACCCAGCTTACGCGTAGTCGCTATCACACAAATAACAGAATGAGGCGCAATACAGGAAAGACTGAATCAACTATTGTCAATGGAGGAAGACCAAATCCTGGCAGGATTCAATCAACAAGTGCATAAGGCCAAAGACAAAGCTTGGCACGATCGACACATCAAGAAGAAGACCTTCAAGGAAGGAGATCTAGTATTGCTCTATGACAACAAATCGTTTCAGCACCCAGGGAAGCTGAGAATGCATTGGTTAGGACCATACGAGGTAAAATTTGTAAAAGACGGAAGAGTTGTATAGTTAAGAGATTTATCAGGCCCAAACCTCAGAGGAATGATCAACGGGAGCCGACTGAAGCTGTACAAGGACAGTCGACCACCCACCATGCAGTAAAGAGGAAACAAAACTAAAAATCCTGAAGCATGCCAGAGATAAAAAGGTTGCATAACATTTGAAACACAAATTCAGCAAAGACAAGGACAATGGTTACATACCAAAGAAAAACGAGCAGGAAACATAAAGTTGGCAAAAGCAGTATGACAGGACAACACTAAGCGAAATTAAAGCACGGTAAGGACTAATGGAACATCACATTAAACATGCCAACTGGAAATGGAAAAGTAAGCATAATGGAAAATATGAAACTACTACAAATGTATTAAACCCACAGTTATGGTGTATTAATCGCATCATGGAGGAAGCGTCCTTGACAAGCTTCATGACAATCCCATACAACACGTGAGCACGTAAGCAACTAGTCTATTCGTGAAAGGAGAATAGAGAGAGATCCATAGCAGCCAGAACGAATAGAGAAAGACCACAGAGCTCACCAAATTCATTCAAACTCAGCAAACGTTCAGCAATCACCACTATGGCACCACCGAAGCCAGCAAAACTAGGCCAGACCGACCAAGGTTTAAACTAGGTCATGGGGACCATTGGAAGAAAATGAGCAGCAGTAGCCAGAGATCATCGATATCGATGAGATCCCATCCCTAGAGATGATACCGGTGAACTCTACACCGATACTAGAAGAGATTCAGCAGCCACAAGCAGAGGCCATGAAAGAGGATACGCCAATAGTGATGTAGGAGCCTCAGAATGAGGAAGCAGAAACCCAACGAGAAGTGCAACCAGAAAGCACTGAAGCAGTCGTGGAAGTTAACAGAATGGCATAGAATCTGGGAGCAGCAGTGCAACCAGACGAGTCACAGATACCCAGCCTAGGTCAACCAATAGAGGAGATTGTTGGAACTACCTCGGCTTGGCCAGAGTGGCTTACATGGGAGCAACCAATAGTTGCAGGAAATTCAAACCAAACACCACAGCAGGAAGACAGAGTTCATATATCGAGCTCACCTCGCAAGAAATCGGCAGCAAAAATTGTGCTACCACGCATACCAGATGGAGTACAGGTAGACCCGCAGCTATTGGGTCACGTCGAGAAGCTCAATTATTCTGACCATGACGTATCAGACGAAACCAAGTACCCAAAACTTGCACCAAGGGTTTTTATGCAGAACATAGTGGCAAACCAACTTGGAGAAATGATCAGTCAGCCACATCAGTGGGCAGTTGGACTGGACAGAACAGGAATTTTAGGTTTGCTCAAACTTCACATTTTGGCAGAGGCCAGTACGCGACAACATGCGTCAAGAAGATGCTAGCAGTCACACACGGAGGGGATATATGGCTGGACAAAGCCATCCCCATAACTGTTGAGATTATCGCATAGATAACAGGACTACCCAGCCGAGGCATGGATCCCACGTTGATTCTGGACGATAAATCCAAGGAGAAAGCGTTGGCAGACGAAATGAAGAAGAAATATGGTACCTCCAGGGGAACAAGAGGCATTATAATCAAACGGATCAACAATGCAGTGACACAATTGGGCACAAAGATCTTAGCATGTAAATTGTTAATAAAATGCTGCAAAGACAAAGTACCAACATGATTCATCGTAGTTGCATCTCAGTGTGCATAAGGCACCTCCGTGAGTTGGGTTCCTTATCTATTAAAATTGTTCCAAGTGGACTACAAGGATGTGTAGGACCTCAATGTAGAATTCCATTACTCATGGATTCTCACCCTCATAGCCTTCATGGGATGGAGGGAACCAGAGTATGTAATTTTTTGTACTAGACCGCAGCCAGCAGGAGCGAGATATCTATTATTGAAATCCGAGCCACGGGCCAGGCATAAGAGGGAGAATGGAATCATATTTGAAGAATACCTACGGGACATACAGGAATTTATCAGTCGATCATGGAGAATAACACCAAAGGTTGTCGCGTGATATGGGGATATCGCTAACTTCTGGGCTACACGTCAAGCCATGTGGATACAACCAAGGCAGGATCCAGATAAACAATTGCTATGGATGTACTACTGCATCACAGAGGGTGACATCGACATGTTCATTAGAAAATATCCTGATGAATGGAGAATCCCATCCATTCCCCGGGAAGTACCGGAAAGAACAGCAGAAGGAGAGGCATCGCAGGCAGAAACACAGCCTCCACAAATCCCAGTGCCCAAGAAACCAAGGATGGGCCAAAAAAATCCAACTCAGGCAGACGAAGGGTCAAAGAAGATAGGAACCCATAAGGGGAAGAAAGTGACCAACGAAAAGCCGAAACAAGCTAAGGGAGCGCAGGAGACCACCCCAAATCCCATAACACATGAACCAGGGGGAACGAAAAGACCAGTTGTGCAAGAAGCAGGTGCAACGAGCATCACCAGACTACATGATCATGGAGGAAAATGGAGAAATGATCGCCAAAATGGTCCAAGACTGTCTAGTAGAATACTTTGATCATGCAGTACATCACAGGGATAAACTGCAAAAAGAGCTGGCATAAATGGGACAACTCCTCATGACACTCGGGGAGGCCCAGAGAGAAATTAGCAGCAGAGGCATAGAGTCATCGATAACACAGACCAACGAAAGAGTGGAAGTAGAAGAACAAGACCCAGTCCTTCCAATGACACATGCACATGCAACGATCTACATAAAACCTAGCATGTTGCGAGTGGATGAGATCGTGGGATAGACACCACTGAAGGGTTTGGACCATATCCAATTGGTCTTGACGCGGATGCCATCAAGGGCACTATACAAATTTCAAGTTAGCATCAACCACGAGATGCAATCTCGGGCACATAAAAACTTAGTCAAGCTACAGCAAGAAACAAATAAGCGGAAAGCACTGGAAAAATATTGTGAGCGAGCCAAATCTGAAAATCAGGAGGAGAAAGAATGCAGGAACGAACTAGAACGAAAACTGGGAGAAAATTTTGGGACACTTCCAAGCACTACGCAAGGAAACAAACTCCCAGCCACAAAAAAGATCGACCAGATTGCGCAGGCAATTCATCGATATCAGAAGGATATCGAGGGTCTCTGAGAACAGCTCACACCAACAACTCCACCAGCAGTAAAGGAGCAAAGGAAGCAAGAAGAAACGATGAAACTGTAGGAGATAGAGCAATAGGTTAGCACAATAGCGGAATTGTTTGATAAAGCAGCACAACTTTGGACAAGGCTGGAGGAGGATCTGCAGGTCCAACGCTAGGACAAGGAAGAGGAGAGGATCAATGCAACGATCCAAGAACTCAAACAGCAGCAGAAGACCATATCAATCTTGAAATGAGTCAAAGGGATGCAATATCTGAACAAGATGCAGGCAGAACTTATCACTACGCAAACGCAGAAACAGGAGCATTAGGCTAAAATAGAACCATTGCAGGAATGGGTAGCAGAAGTACTCGCACAGGAAAAAGGAGCTAGAACATAGATAGCACAGACATGGGCAGAATGTGCAGGATTATTGAGCGACGAAGTGGCAGTTCAGGTAGTGGATACCATTAATGAGAAGACCGCGCAGGCACTGACAAAAGCAGCAAAGATGAAGGAAAAGTTCGAGACGATCACCGAGGAGATCGAGGCAGCTCAAAAAGATTAGGTGACTCGGGACGAGTCACATGTCAATGTTGGGGGATTGTTGGCACTAGGCCAAAGTGGAAAGAAGGACGATCATGGGAAAGAAAGTGTGTAGAAACGGAAGTAATAGCTGGAGAAAGAACAGCACGCGCTCATGCAAGAAAGCATGCACAAGGAAAGCGACAGTTGGAGGAAGAGCAGCATATGTGCATGGGAGGAAGACCTAACGTCAGTAGGGTTAGGGTTTTTGTAATTCTTTGTAAACTACTAAAGATATCGAAATGTATAAATATAGATACGTAAGCATCATGTAGAGGTTCGATTGTTTTGTATTGAAAAATTGTGTATTAGCTTGGGGTGTTAGTATTGTTATCCCATCTTTTACTGTAGTTACGCATGAGAGAATGTGTTATGCAATACTGTTATGTACCATTTTTTAAATTTGTTGAGCTAGAATGGAGGAGAGAAGGTAGATCTGAGGATTAGTTCGCAGGTTGTAGAGCCTGGTGAGATCTAGTTCGCCTCATCTATATCTTACCCATAAGAGGGGAATTGTAAGCGCGTGGCACCGGAAATGCAGAACTGCCATAATAAAAGAGCCAAGAGCCAAATATTTGTGGACGTATCCCAAGAGGGGGTGAACCACGATAATAACTATGTAATGTGATGAATGTATGCATCTCTTTACTTTCTTTCAATAGGTTATTGTTATGCTTAATAAATGAGTTAATATATTGTTATGGAACACAAATATGTTGCTTGGGAAGTAAACTATGTAATGGGAATGTGTACCCATGAGGAATAGGTAGATTACCCTCATAGTTTGTAGTGCATGGCTCTGGTTAACAAACCCCTATCTCATACTCAATCCTAGGCTGTAAACACCTGAGTCTTATAGCCACCCATTTAAAGTTATCTCGGGTGAGACTGCGCAATGCATTCTGTGTACTATGTTGCCTTCTGGTTTACTAGGAGGGTTGATAGTTTTAGAGGATTTGTTGGAAACCTGAATGACATGAACCCTAGGTCAATAACTCAGATAGGCAGATCAAGAAGACCAACTAGAGAGTAAAGGAGAGCCAACAGTGACTGTTTCTTTTGGCTATTGATTAATCATATCTATGCACAGTACACATATATTGGTTGGCATTTTGGCAGTCCCTCCACGCACAAATTTGTCAAACTCATAGGATCTACATGCAAAGCAGGTGACACATTCCTTTACGTTAAATTTCATCTGAACTGAGTCCAAGCTAATGGTTTTATTTTCCTATGTACATAAATAAACAAAATAAAAAAAAAATGATAATGATAATGATAAAATTTTACGAAAAGGGATAGATTAGTTTTGGGTTGATTTCGCAATTACTCGGTTTATTTTCTCACTTTCTTTTCGTTTTTCCCTTCGACGATTAGAAATGATGGAGCAATAGTTGGTGATATTAAAAGGCTATCTGTATATTTTTAATTGGTTGACCAAATGTGTTTTGGTGGACAACAGACTTGCAGGTGAACCAAGTTTCCTTCCTTTGTCATAATCCCTCGCTTGTCTACCATGTGCTTGCTACGTGAGACATCCTCGCTCGTCATGTTCATCAATCCTATCCCCATATTCCTTCTTTTTCTTTCTCCATCCCCTTCATTTTGAGATGCCTCTAGCATACACGTTGTGGATGCTCAGTGTTAAACTTGGGTCTTTCCATAAACACACATCCACGACAGTTTTCTAGCCTTGTAATCATTTTGTCAAGATATAAAGATTCGTCCCTTCATGTTATACAATAAGACCAAGCCCCCTCATACTTACCACTTTTCATGAGTTATTCCACAAAGTCTTGATCCATGAATCCCTTGACCTCCATTGTGTCTCCCCCTATTGTATAACCTAGTCCACCTAACCCAATCAACCTCTTCTTGTTCAACATCGAGTCACCCTCAGTCTTGTCGTTACCCTCCCTTCCCCTTTCTTTCAGAGAATCAAGGATTGTAAGTTATTGTTTAAATTTTGCACACCACTGTAAGCAGCGCACATCTGTTGGTTGGCAATTGTTGACGACGATTTTTGTCAAAAGTACTTAACCGGCAAAGTGTTGCCAGGCTCCCCCCTCATTCTACAATTTCTTGCACAAAGTTGTATGTGCTCCCGCTGATTTACTACTACACATTCAAGGAAAGTTACATGATCATTCACATGGAATCAAGTTCATTACAAGTTGTTAGCGCAGGGTTCTTGTCGAAACTATCATGGCTCTCAATCTATGATTCAAAATACCTACTATCCCATTCCTCACTCATAACCTTCATATTTTTACACTCATGGGATATCCTCATACCTCTCTTTTTCTAAGAATAACATTATTATCATGTATTTGGGTTAATTTTGGTACTTTTTCATGCCATGTCAAAAATAAAAAGATATATTATTATACCATATTGCCATGAATTTTTCCCACATTCTTAGCCTTGTCATAATCGCCTCATAACCTTCAAGTCCTTTCTCATGTCCCTCTTTTTCAAAGGTATTGGTGATGCATTACTATGGTTATATAAGTCTGGTTGGTGCCCCAATTCGTCCAAATCCACGTGTCCTCTCACAATCAAAGACCCACACAATTTCCTTATATCCACGTGGCTCTCCCCTCACATATTTATTTTTTAAATAATGTCGTAACATATGTGAAGGAAGAATTTTCGCCTTTATATTCCAAAGCATAATACTTGGGCGATTCGGATGAAGAACTACGCAGAAAAGGACTGGAACTCAAGGTTGGATGGTGATGCTATGCTAATTGTCAGTCTTCTCCCATCATATATACATTCAACTGCAAAAGAAACTGCAGAGGCACTCAACGATGACAAAGTTGGAGTAAAGGAAGCAGTGGTTGGAGCCTTTGCAAATTTAGCTATCAGCAAATCTCTAGAAAGACAATTATCACAAGCTTCTTGTTATAGAGGAAGATTTGATGTAGGCCAACTTATTTCAGGGTTGAATGTTAAATCAACTGGGCAGGAACTTGACGAGACATCAAGGATGGAAACAGAGGTGCAAGGGTAGCAATAGTCTATTGGCACAGGGGCAAACCCAAGGTTCACTCCAAAAGCGCACCAACAATCCCTAGCTACTGGCCCTTTTAGCAACACCTGCGAAGCAGATACAGTCTCACCCGAAGCAGTGATGAGGGGGTTGCAAGACAGAGATGTCTACAACCAGGGGAATATCAAGTGGATATTGTATAATAGCAATCCCAGTATTCATATGTCATTTATCAGTGAGATCTACTTTGCACAGCTATAGATCTTGATCTAACACAGTAATGCAAATAACAGTATAATAATGATAGAGATAAAATCATTAATCACTCACACAACACAAAATATACGTGGTTCACCCTCTCTCTAGGGCTACATCCATAGAACTGTGCTTATGATATATTAAGATAAAGCTTACAGTTATGATCTGCACTCTTGGCCAACAAATCCCCTCTTTCCTTCTCTCTTTCTCTCCCCCTTCCTGTGCACCCAGCTGCAGGATCTGACCTTCGCACCCAGCTGAAGATCTTACAATACCAGAAGTCTCTCACCCTCGGCACTTCTCTCTCACAATATAATGACCTCTTACCACAACAATAGAGCTAAATCAATAACAATATCATACCTCTCGACCCAGGTCCTCTTGACCTTTATTTATACATTACAATACCTCATCGATAGCCTTAGGCCAAAACCTAGTTGTAAAAACCCTAATTAACAAAACCCTAGATGTCTAAGACCCTAGGTCAACTTGATCCACTTTTTCCAGACTTCGCCAGCCTGTCTTTCCTTCCTTCTTGTGCGGTTCTCCAAAGCATCCAATGGTGTCTTTTTTCATTTGTTGACTTGTCCTCGATCCCTCTTCTTTGTTGATTTGTCATCCTCGATCTCCTCTTCCAACGGTTTGCTTTTCCCATACTTCGCTCCATCTTATTTTCTCTTTTGTTCACTTTGACCCAGTGACAGTCACTGTGTCTCCTGCGAAGTTCATTTTTTACCTTTTCTTCCTTGTTCTCTGCTTCCTTTCATAACCAAGGGCCAACAGGCCCCCAACACTCACCTGTGCCTTGTCCCAAGGCACTTCAGATCTAATCCATCCGTTTTACTTCAACTTTGGACTGTGTAGTGCAGCCCTTGCTTTCTTCTTTATACCTCCTTTCCCTCCTTGTGCAGACTGTCTTTTCTGTGTCTGGTACCCAATTTCAACTGCACCTGGTACCTAGACCCTTGTCTCCTTGATTCTATTGAGAGTTGCAAGGCAGCTGGTTGTCATAGTACAACTTCAGCCGACTCCCATTCACCAATCCTTCTTTCCATTCTCCATTCAACGTCTTCAATTGCACAGCTCCTCCTTCTGTGATATAGGCAATCTCATATGGTCCAAGCCAATGCGTTCTGAACTTCCCAGGGTGTTTGATAAACTTACTGTCATATACCAGTACTAAATCACCTTGCCTAAATATCTTCTTCTTGATGTGCTTGTCGTGGTAGGCCTTTTCTCGTTCCTTCTGAACTTGTTGATGGAAGCCTGCAATGAATCTGTCTTCTTCTAGTTTGACTAAGTGTGCTAGCCTCTCATGAATAGTGCCAGTATCATCCATGTCTGTAAATGCAGCAATTCTTAAGCTTGGTACTAAGTACTCCATCGGAACAACAGCTTCCAGACCATAGACCAGCTTGAAGGGGGTCTGCGTTTTTAATTTCTTGCAAGTGGTTCTATAGGCCCAGAGTATTGTTGGTACTCTTAAATCCTAGTCATCCCTGTTCACACTACAAATCTTTGTTAATGTTATCTCCAGGATTTTGTTGAATGCTTCAATTGTTTCGTTTGCTTGTGGATGGTAAGGTGTGCTCTTCAGGGATTCAATTGTCTTATTGATGAAGTGTGTACCTTGATCACTCATAAGGATCTTAGGTCATCCAAACCTAGTTATTATGTCGTCAAATATAAAACACGCAGCTTTAGTTGCACTACAGTCCTTGACTGCTCTTGCTTTGGCCCATCTAGTCATGTATTCTATTGCAGTGATAATATACCTTGCTCCTGTGCGCTTTCCTAGTGGGTTTATAGGTCCTACGAAGTCAATGGACCACTTGTCAAATGCTTGTAAAGTCATATGTGGTGATAATGGCATTTCATCTCTTCAGGATGGCTTTCCAACTCTCTGTGTAATGTAGGCCACCAAAGGCCAGCTCGCAGAACCTTCTGCACAGTTTCTTTCCCTGTGTAATGTCCTCCTGCAATGCCTTTATGAGATTCTTCTAGGATCATAGGGTTCTCTTCCTCCATCACACATCTTCTTAGTATTTCATCAGGCCCCATTTTGTACAACTGTCCAGCTATAAGTGAGAAGCCTACAGCTCGCACCACTAGCTGTTTCTTCTGAGGAATTGTGTACTCACCTGGAGCCATTCCTATTGATAGGAACTAGACTATGTTTGTGAAGTGGTCATCAATTTTTCTAATGGTGAGTAGTTGTGCATACGGTAATGTATCCTCCAGACTAGTAGGTTCTTCGTCATGTTCCAACCTCGACAGGTGGTCTGGGCCCTTGTTCATTTTTCCTGGATTAACTATGATCTCAAAATCATATTCTTGAAATAGCAGAAGCCATATGCAGATTCGCCCCCCCAACACTGGCTTGTTGACTAGGTACTTCAGCGTGGAGTGATCAATAAACATTTTAAAGTGTCCTCCCAACAAGTAGTGGCGGAATTTTTGCAACGCATACACCATGGCTAGTCCCTCTCTCTGTAGTGGTGTAATTAACTTCAACTATGGATAGCTTCCTGCTGGAAAATGATAATGGATGAACAATGTCCCCTTCTCCAGGTTGTGCTAGTAATGCTCATAATGCAATGGAAGACGCATCAACATGCACATGAAATTCCTTGCTCCGGTCTGGAAAGACTAGGATAGGCGCAGTCACTATCTTTTGTTTCAGTGTGTCGAAGCTCTGTTGGCATTCATCTATCCAACCAAACTGACAGACTTTCTTTAGTAACTTCTCCATCGGCCCAATAATCTGAGCATATCCTTTGATAAATTTCCTATAATAGCCAGTATGTCCTAGCGCAGTGCGCAGTTGTTTGACTGAGGTGGGAGGTGGCAAATCAACTATAATTGCAATTTTGGATGGATCCACCAACAATCCTTGCTTGCATACAATATGACCTAATAATACTCCAAATGGTGAGAATAAGATGCACTTCTTCAAATTCAAATCAATTTGAAACTGTATACATTTATCCAGCATTAGCCTTGGACATTCAATATGATTTTTCAACAAACTAAAAACAGTCCAGTCATCAAAGTATGCTTCTAAAAACTTATGCAAAAATTCTTTGAACGCTTCAACCACCACCCTGGAAAAGATGGTTGGGGAATTCTTCAATCCAAATGGCATTATTGTATATTGGTAGGATCCCCACTCTATGGCAAACGTAGTCTTATGACGATCCTCCTTGGCGATGAGGATCTGATGGTATCCTGAAAACCCATCTGTAAAAGAATATACTTCTTGGCCTCCCATGTTATCCAACACTTCGTCTGTGAATGGTGTAGGGAAAGGATCATGTAGACAAGCATCATTTAGCTTCCTGATATCTACACAAATCTTGATCTCACATGCCTTCTTATCTTTCACTACCATGGGGCTAATCCACTCCGACTCTTTGACAAGTTCAATAATCCCTGCTTCCAACATTCTGTCGAGCTCAATTTTCACTTTTTCCTTATATTTCGGGTTTAATCTATAGGTTATTTGCTTGACTGGATTCACATATGGTTTCAGAGGTATTATCATCTCTCCCATAGGTCCTTTGATACCCTTCATATCAGTGAACTTGGTCGGGAACAAGTCCTGATACTCGTGCAATAATTCTGTAATTTTGTCAATGGTAGCAGTGTCCTAGTAATCTCTGACATTGGCAAGCTTTGGTGTCTCCTCTATCCCAATATTGACTTTCTTTATCTTTATCGGTTGTCCAATGAATGGCAGTTCAACTCCTAGTCCTTCCACGTCTCTTTGTCCTTCTGTTTTTTTTATATTCACCTTCCTTGGATCATCATCTTCGCCGGCATTAATGTTGTAGCAGATCTGCAGTTTCTGGAGGGGCACAGTCCATTCATCCTCTTCTGGGGCCCAAGGGAGGCTAAATTCCTCTTCAAACACTTTCGGTCTTACAATCTGTAATGCTTGGTCTACTGAAGGGTATTCACTTTCAAATAAAAATGTGATTACAAAGTTTTGAGTCATACCGTCCTAGTCTTCAGTGACGAGGTGCAGTTCTGCTTGAAGGTACCAGTTAATCGAGGTGGTATCCAGCGTATTGATGAATCTGTGTACCCATTGTTCTCTAGGAACGTCACTCCAGGCCTCTTCACAACTTTGTATATGGTCCTTTGGGTAGCTTTGACCTGTGTATCTTACTTTGCAACTTCCTACTTGTGCTAAAAACCGTGTTGTCATCAAGGTTCGGCATTGTGTCCAGTCTGTAATATTGATTTTATGTGTCCCCCACCATCTTGCTAGTGTGGCGTTCAGGGCCTCGTCCATAGCCAACATCCTATTTTGTGCGGGTACAATTGTTTCAAAGTCCATCAAGAAGGATTCTAAGGGAATCAGACCATCAAAGGTAGGTAAGTTACTTATGGTTGTACCAATCCAGCGAACTTCTCTGGTTAGTCGAGCACATCTTCTTGTGGATACTTCATACATCTAGTTTTGTCATTTATCCAGCGCTTCTTCTGAATTTGATGAACATGTGTTGTCACTTCGCCAGCTCAGGTTTCCATCAGCAGTAGGGTTGATATAATCCTATTGTCTGGCTGTTAATTTGTAGATGTTTTCCAGTTCAAATGTGTGGTCTTCTTCTCTGATAGGCTTTGTATATCGTGGACCCTCATCTGGATCTAAAGGTGCAATGACCCTAAGGCCAGCTCTCTCAAATGTCATGCATCTTTTCTTTAGATCAACGACAGTAGAATTGTCGAAGGCCCAATCAATTCCTAACAATGCAGGGTAAGGGCAGCTATCATCAACAATTTCAATTACCTCAAAATCTGGAAAGGTTCTTACTCCATCGATGTCCACTGGGACATGCTCTAATCGTCCAAATGGGTTGACAGCTTGTTCATTAGCCATGCGAAGCCTAATAGGGGAATATATCAGCTTGGGTTTTCCCATCAGTGCCCAAGTTTGCTTCGTCATGACATTGACCTCCGACCCTAAGTCGAGGACCACATAGTCTATCTTGTACTCTCTTATCTGAGCATTCAAGTGTAATTCCTTATTTGTCCTTTTCTTCTTACCAATTTGGTGTACTTCCCTATTCAGTAGGGGGTTTATCTTTCCTAGCTCATATTGTTTAACCAGATTTTGTAGTTCATGTAGAGATTTCCCATATTTAAGAAGGTCTATAAACATATATAAGAAACTGACAAGTTTACTTACCTCTTTCCCCCCTCTGTTTGAAGCAAAATGATCGAATGCATGAGGCATTTCATATTCTCTTATTTTTTGTTGTGTTTTTGAAGAAGACCCTTGATCTGCTTTGAACTCTTTCCTTGCCTCCTCAAAGATCTGCCTTTCTTTCTTTGCATCAAAAATCTGGGTCTTTTCTGCAGCTTTTCTGACTCCTGAGTCTTCTGCAATCTTCTCTTTGGTCGCTCTATCCTGTCTCATAGCAGTGCCTCCTCTTGTAATGACAGTGACTCTAGGATCAGCTTCGCGGGGTTCCACTTTGATTAATTGGATTTGTGGGTTCTGCTGAGATCCTCATCTTTCTTGAAGTTTAGCCAGCAACATAGGGAATTCCTCTATGACATGATCGAATGAGTTACAGTAACTACAGGTTGTGCAAGGATTATAACAATCCCTTGCTAAATGTCATGGTTGCACGCAGTTGTAACAGATTATTTTTCCTCGGCCTCGGCCCATACCTCCTCCTCCTCCTCGCCCTCTGTATCCACCGCGAGGATTGAAGTTTCCTCTCCCTAGAGAGTTGTATTGTGAAGTGTTTCCTTCTTGTTGTACTTCACCTTGAATCTTGTATATGTCCCTCGACATTTCATGCATGATATCATAAGCTCTATAATCTCGATCATCATGCCCCACTGATTTACAGAATGTACAATACAAGTTTGTGGGTGTTTGAACATACTTCTGCATGTAGTATCACTCACTTGGGTGATGCATATTTCTGCATACATCGCACCAGGGTAGGTTAACTTGCTTCAAGGGGATCGACGCCCATGAGGCCAAGTACTCATGAAATAAGGGACAATGTTCCTTATCATGGCCTTCAGATCTACATCTTACACACCAGATATATTCCCTTTTGTCTTTTCTCTTATCTCTCTTCATATCCTCGACCTGTAAAGACAAACTAGTTAGCTAGCTCATGATCTGGCTAATGCCTGAGCTAGATTCTCCCATCGATGTTGATTCAAACTTCATGGCGATCTCCAAAGCTTTTTCCTGTGATGCAATATTCTTCTACATCAGAGGGACTATGATGTGTGGTAACAGCACTGCAATGAACCATTCTTTGTTCTGTTCATCAGGGATCTGAAAAGTTAATCGGCATGTTAGGGTCTTGAATCTCTTATTGAACTCCCAAACAGGTTCTTCTACCCTTTGTTTAATCTCTTTTAGTTCTGTAATACATTGTGACTCTAACTTAGGTTTCTTAAACTCTACAATCAGTGCATTCTTGATCTCATTCAGGGGCTTAGGCTATGCCAGTCCTTGGACAATTTTCATGTACCAGCTCAGCGCGCGGTCTCTTAATGTAGTGATGAACTGGGTCCTTTTGATGGCTTCATCGGTGATACTCTTAATATTCCATACGGCTTCACACAAAAACCAACGTTGATTTGGATCTTCAGATCCATCTCTTCTAAATATAGGGAGTCTCATTTCATCTCCCATAGAACTGACTAAGGTTCTTGTCTGAATAGATGTTGAGCTACCAGTAACAGTGCTCTGAGGACTCTGGTGGTTCTGACTATTCTGACTACTAGGTACTATTGGGACAACAGGAGGATTAACGTTACTTACTTCAGTAGTCCGTGCAGTTCCTGAGATTTTTGGCTCGCTTTGGCGCAATTCTTCAGCTTCCCCTTCTTCTGTCCTGGTGGGCTCTGGATGCTCTTCATCGGTTAGATCTACCTCTTCTCCACTGTAGAAACCCTCTTCTCCATATTTTTTCTTAAACAAGTTCTCAAGGTGACCCCCTCAGAATACTTTCCCACTGCGCGTATGTCCTGCTTCTGTGTCACTGTCACTATCTGTATTTTTGAACATTAGCCTTCTGAGATCCAACCGATCTACTGTATCTTCAAGATGTGGTTTTCATGCAAGAGCATCTTGATTCTCAGCCTCGGAAATTGCAAAAATTTTCCTCTAGGTCCCTTGAAGAAATATCTCTCAGCCTGACTATATGATTCTCTTCTGTCAACAGCAAATTCGGTGATATACCCTCCGATGGTACTATCAAACCAGTGATTTACAGCTCTGGATACAGCGTTGTCAACTCTCTTGACTTTTTGGATCAGCACTGGTGTCCAAACCACAGGAGGTCTAGATCTGATCTCAAACTGTGTGTCAACTAACCTAGCCAACCACTCGTGTAGCTCCTGATGGATTCCTTCAAAGAAGATCTTGTGAATGTCGATGAAGATGTATCTTTGTAGCCAATCTTCAGTACTCAGTTTAGGGTTCTTGTTATGGGCTTCAGCGAAGTCCTTCTCTTGATCCTCTATCCACTTTTGAATCTCTGTCTTCGATGGAAACCACCTTGACATTCCCTTACATAGATTCTTGTCCCGACAATGAAACCATTTGTTGGCACAAGGGCAGACCTAGGGTTCACTCCAAAAGTGCACCAACAAACCCTAGCTACTAGCCCTTTCGGCAACACCTGCGAAGCAGATGCAGTCTCACCCGAAGCAGTGATGAGGGGGTTGCAGGACAGAGATGTCTATGTTGGCAATTTCAGTTAACAGAAAGCAAATCAACGTATACTTGTCATTGATGGCAAGTACAGTTGTGGTTGCTGATGGCAAGTACAGTTGTCGTTGCAGTGATGACAATAGCAATGAATAGCAGCGCAGCAATAATCGGGAGGAGAAGAGTCAGTGACCGTAGGATCTTATTCAAATTTCCCGAAAGAACGAGGGTCGTCAGATCTGTAGAAGTTGCGAGAGAGATAACTTATCGGAGAATCGGGAATCGGAGTTTCACGAGTCTCATGAACAATGACAATGAAAACCCCGAAATCGCGATATGCGATTTCACGATCTTATCGCAGCCGTTAAAACCAAGGTGAAATCCCAACAGGATCTGGACCGTCTATTCGTGTGGACGCGTGGCAGTCTGGAGGGTCCATCGGAGATTCGGCGATTGGGACTATGAAATGCTTAGTTCACTCGACAACGAAAACCCCGAAATCGCGATATGCGATTTTGGGATTTGATCGCAGTCGTTAAATCAAGTAGGGATCTGGACCGTTCATTCATATGGACGCGTGGCAGCCAGGAGGCCTTATCGGAGTTTTGAGGATCAGGATTTCAATATGCAAAGTTCACTCGACAACGAAAACCCCGAAATCGCGATATGCGATTTCGCGATTTGATCGCAGCCGTTAAATCAAGCAGGGATCTGGACCGTTCATTTGTATGGACGCGTGGCAGCCAGGAGGCCTTATCAGAGTTTCGGGGATCAGGATTTCATAATGCAAAGAACACAATGCATCGAAAACCCTGATTTTGCGATATGCGAAATCCCGACTGAATCTGAACCGTCAGGTCAACATGTGATCTAGACCGTCGATCTAATCCACGACAGCAGTCCACATCAGCTAGGGACACGTGGCACAACCAGGTAATGACAGGTGTTAGGCAGATCTAACACTTCAGGCACATAGAATTCATGAATCAGAGTGACACATGGCAGGATCTAACACGTGCCAAAAAACGTGTGACGTCAGCAGAGGCATCGGCAATCGGGACTTTGATATGTCAAGAACACACTGCAACAGAGACTCTGAAATCACGATATGCGATTTTGCGATGTAATCACAGTCGTTGGATTAAGAATGAGATCTGGACCGTTGATCTCCGTCATCGGGAAATCGGGGATCGGGAATCCCGGAGGCATGTGTATAGTGACATCGAAAACGTCGAAACCCCGATGAGAGGTTTGACCGAGGTCATGTGTTGACGGTCTTATGGGCCAAGGGCTATAGCCAGTAGGGCTAGCACGTGGAAAGGGGCACATCGGTAATCGGGGATTGGAGAGGTGAGAAACTCTCGACATCAGGAAGTGTGAAACCCCAAAACCCCGACGAGAGGTATGGTGACAGTCACATGATAACTGGTCACATGGACCAGGGCTCAGCCAGGAGGGCTGAAGCACATCGCGAATCGGGAAATTGTGACTCCCGTGGACATAAACATTATGTCATCGAAAGTGTCTAAATCGCGATATATGAAATCCCGATTTGATCTGGACCGTTGGATCAAGTAGTGATCGGAGGGTTGTTGTTCTTCCTCAAAGTTTAAACGCTTCAGTTATAAATCCGTTAAGTGAAACGGACTCATGATGACAAATTGGTTAGCGTTTCAGTTTCCAAGACAGATGTCCTTGGATTTCCGATTGGAAGGCGAAGTGGAATCGTTAAGGAATTGTGTATAAAAGAAAATGAGGGAGACTGAATTGAGTTGGCGGTTCGGAATGGAAAAAGAACGAAACAGTTAGAAAGGAGAAAGGAGAAGATGCTGAGCATG
>ML821440.1:131321-142144 GCA_009831015.1 Picea engelmannii
GTTAACGTGGCAATTGCGACGTTATCGGGCAACATCAATTTTTTTTTTTATAAATTTTCTCTATTTTGCGACAATATGGACAATTTTGTCCATAACGCCGCAAATAAAACGTCGTAATTTTTACAATATGTAGTAGTGTGGGGATCGTTTAAGAGAAAGAGAGGATTGACACTTTGTTATAGTTGCAGAAGACCAGGACACCTTGCTAAGGAATTCCCTGGTAGAAGTCCTATTTGTCTTTGTTGTAAAGCTGTTAGTCATGAGGTTTTGGATTGCCCTAGAATGATTGATAAAGTTGAAAAGATGAACTTGAGACAAGCAAACCATGAAGAAGGTCAAGAAACTAAGGATATGTTAGAGAATCAGATAGAATAAGAGACTATTTAATTACCGCTGAAAGAAACATTGAATGATCACAGAGACATCAGTTTACTAGAGATCTTAAAAGAAAAGTAGTGCATAGAAACAAGAATATGAGACTTCGACATAGATTGTGTCTTGGATGAGGAAACACATGTGAACATTATGCCAGAAAGTACTTGGGAAATTTTGGGAAAGCCTGCTATGATTCCTTCATTAGGAGGGATAAACTTGTTTAAAGGAAATATGATAACCCTATGTGGAAGACTTACTCATGTACCTATGATTTCTCATGGAGTATCGACTGAAGAAGACTTTGAGGTCATTAAGTTTGTTGAGAACAAAACTCCTTTTGCACTTTTGTTAGGAAGGACCTGGATTGAGAAAGATCAGATCCAGGGGAAAGAAGACGAAGAAGCCACAGAACAAAAGAAGTAATAATCAAGGGACTTCATAGTTGAGAAAATAGAGCGACTAGTACAGGAACAAGAGGACAAGTCGAAGCAACTGAGGGCTAGAGACTTAGTTGTTGAAGTTGAAAGAACACAAGAAGGCTTAAAGAACCTATCCATGCCAGAAAGAAGAGAACCTACCCCAGAAGTAGTAAGAGAAGAGATATTACATGCGAAACTTTTGAGAGAACATCAACAGTGCGAAGTTACTATGCTAAGAGAAGATAAGAATACAAATGGAAAGAGGAATCCAGAAACTCAGATCACAGGGAAGAAGGCTAGAAAGCTCAGTATGAAGAAATAAAATTTAGAAAGATTGCAAGAGGTTCCAGTGAATACTTCGCAGGAAGCAGGCTTGCAAAAATTGAACATCGCCGAAATAGCATAACAACACAGAATGGCACTTCACGATGGTGAATCTATATGTCTGTTGGAGGCGTTTTGACCATTAGAATGACACTCTAGAATGGCTAGAAACACAATTATTGCTGAAAATATCGCCATTGGATCGTTGGGACTGCGCCATAACGGATGGAATCATATTGATTGAGGCTTTTCAATCCATTGGAGGAACCCTTTACGACATTGTTTATTTAATCCGTCGAATGCCTCACCGGGGACACTTTTGAAAATTGTGATTATCTGAGCTAACAGATAACTGATTGCTATTGCGCTATGCTTTTGGGACCTCGCGACCCATTTTGCTTACCTTGAGTGTCTGTTCTCCTACCTGAGTGATTTGATCACGAGCGTGCATGTCAGGCGACCTCAACGCAGTAGAGAAATCCGTAGAAGAGATCTTGATCGACCTTATGAATGAGAAGGTTATGTCCCTAGGAGTTTAGGTCTCATCGACGCAAGGATTCCAAGCATCCCCCTCGACTGGACGTTGATCCGAGCCATCCCAAACTGTGACAGAGAATAGAAGCAAGCACCACAACGACCTGGTGAACGCGAAGCTGATCCCGTCGGTCTTGCCCGACTACATCCCACCTCTGGTTGGCTTGGTTAGTAGCGACAACGTACTGCGTGACTTAAAGTACACACTCATCAATGCGTACCTCCTGAAGGGTATACGCGCAGTTGGACCACAACTAGGACTGATCCCTGATCTTAAGATCAACGACGTTAACCTAGGAGACATGAAGAATTATGCGATGCTCGCACCGCATTGGTACTTGACAAAGACGGCTGGGAAGAAGCCGAAGATAGTCCCCCAACTAAGGATCAAGGATATCACGAGGTCCACCATCCTCAACGTCATGAAGATACACCACTTTGGCAGACATCATGAGGTTAACGCATGCATTAAACTCCTCTTATCATGCTACCATGGAGGTTATCTCTGGTTAGACATGTGCGTGACTGTGGATCCAACGCTGATCCAAATGATCACTGGATTGAGTGTGTAGGGACCAGACCCTCACCAGTTCTATCCAAGGAAGGCTGCAAATCG
This sequence comes from Picea engelmannii, assembly GCA_009831015.1. NCBI lineage: Eukaryota > Viridiplantae > Streptophyta > Pinopsida > Pinales > Pinaceae > Picea > Picea engelmannii. The sequence goes on from ML821440.1 coordinate 133,590, forward strand.
CTCCTTGGCGCATCGTATAAAGGAAACCTACGACGATGTGGAGAAGCGGAAGCAAGGCTACAAGGTAGCCTCCATCCAGGATGGAGCAGTGTGCCTAGCTTGTCAGCTGATCGCTGGCAAGATTGTCAGGAAGAACCGACCAACGCAAGTTACAGGGTTCGTCGTCGACCTCACAGGGAAGTGCGTTGAAGGGATGCAGATGAACTGGGTGAGCTACCTCGTCAACAAGTTGGAGAAGGACTGTTGCGAAGCGTAGGACCAAGGATATGAATTCCACTTCAACTGGTTACTCATTCTTATATCATTTGTTTCTTGGGAGATGCTAGAGGGAGAGACATTCCTAGAATTCAAGCCATTAGAACCACTGGCCACGAGGTTCACCATCTTGTGGTATACAAGTGATATGGCGAAGCAGTGTCAGTTGAACACTGTCTTCCACACTTACTACTTACAACTCACATGGGCCATTGAATCCTTCTCCCAAATGACGCCGAATACACTCCATAGGTTCAGGCCACTTGCGAAGTTCTGCACAGACTGACACTTCATATATATCACCGCGCATGGGGACGAAAACAAGGAGGAGATGCAATCTTACTACAAATTGACCGAGGAAGATATGGAGGAGATAACCAAGGAATGGCCTGGAAAATTCCTTGTACTAGTTGGAGATGCAGAACTCTCCGACCTCAACCTCATCAGAAGTCCTGTGGTCACTAAGACTGAGTGGGATGGACCGAGTAATGCTAAGAAAAAGAAAAAGAAGGAACAAGTTTAGGAGATAAACAACGCATTGGAGGAAACTACGCCCGACTCACCTAGAGGAGGAGGAGGTTACAAAGTAAACCAAGAAGAGGAAGGGGAAGAAGAAAAGCAAGGAAAGGGTGAAGTAACACAATTGAAGGATCCCCTTACAGAGGCTGAGACATCAAAGAAATGAAAGGTTTCTCCGAAGAAACCCTCATCGCGGAAGAAATCCCGAGCCAATAAGCCTCAGTCACAGAATGTGCTCACAGTGGATGATATTGGCCTCATCATCACAACTGTAGTAGATGCTTCGAAGGATATCTTGTAGCGAAATGAAGCAAAGGAGGATACAATGTATGACAGATTTAGGCGGAGCTAAAGGGGATACAATAAGCTCTCTATTCGATCCGCACAGTGTCTATTACGCCATCATCATCATATGTTGTAGAGTTGGGGGATAAGCCCACCCAACTGCGAAGGATAGCAGATGATACAAAGGCTCGCCTTAGTCGAGTACAGGAAGAAAAAGAGCAGGCCACAAAGGCCTTGAAGCAACCAAAGAAGGAAGCCCTAGAGCAACGTCGGGTTGCGCAGCAAGAGAAAGATGAACTTAGAGAAAAGTTTGAAGAGGACAGAGAGCAGATCTAAAGAGAAAAAGACGACCTCCTCGTGGAGCAGATTGGGTTTAGAGAAGCAGTCACTAGAGAACTTCGCTCTGTGCCAGGATTGGCTCAGATAGAAGAAGAGACAATAGAGAGCCAAGTGGGGAAGCTTGCTGAAGCCATTCAGCAGCATCAGGCAAGAGTAACAGAGCTAGAACTGCAAGCAGTGCCGAGCACAAAGCAAGAAGTGTGAGATCAAAGGGAAGAAACTACTAGGAGCATAGTAGAAAGAATCAAGGTGTTGGATTTAGAATGCAAGCAATTAAGTAAGCAAAGTGCGCAAACCTATGAGCGTCTTGCAAAAGACCCGAAACTGAGGAGATTGGAGGCACAACTCCAGGAGGTGAAGAAACAAGCATTGACATTGCAAGCACATCTGAAGCATCTTACGACCGTTGAGAAGATGAAGAGATCATAGGAGCAACGTGTAGTTCAACACTAGGTCACTGCTATCTAGAGTAGAGTGATGGAGGTGACGCAGCGACTCCAGCTGGTGCAGGACGAAGCTTGCACCCTCTTTGAAGAAATCGAGGGACAAGGATCACAACTAGAACATGTGGTCGCGGCAGTGGAACAATGCCTGGAAGGGCCTGTCACCAAGAAATTCATTCAAGAGTTCTCCGAGCAAGATGCTATGGCGAGGCAACAAGTTGAGGAAGCTCGAGGCCTTCGAAGTAGTGTTGCCCAGATCATAGTGACTCGGGATGAGTCACAAGTGAGTGTTGGGGGCCTGTTGGCCCTTGACCAAGTTTTGGGAGAACATTGGTCGTGTTTGACCATTTTTGGGACTTCGACAGGATGGTCAAAGACGGAGCACCCAGGCGAAGTGGAGATCGTGGGATTGCGCCCTTTTTGTGGGCTTTTTGGGTTTTAGGGTTTATGTAATGGGTCTGGGATGTAGACCCATGGGTTTTGCCCATGTTTAGGCCCTTTTGTAATGTATAAATAAGTAGCTAGGTGATGTAAGAAGGGCCGATGGCTTAGTGCTAATATTAGCTATGTGTAAGAAGATGGGTTAAGGCTTATAAAGCTAAGTGCAAGCATTTTGTAAGTACTTTGTGCACAGACTGTGTAAGGCTTTGTGCTTTGATCTAACTCGGGGAAGGAGGATCTGGCGAGGTGCACGCAGATCTCCTGTCTTATGCAGAGTTGGATTTGTGGATTGGTGCTTGTAAGGAGATTGAAGAGAATAATAAAGAAGAGAAGAAGAGTTGGTGGACGTAGCCCCACACTGGGGTGAACCACGTATATCCTATGTTGATGTGCTTTGTGCAATGTTATTTATGCTGTTTATGTATTTATCTTCTTAATGCACTCATATTGATGTGTAATAGATAGATCTACTGATGCTTAGTGCTTTAGGTATGAATGAATGTTAGATCTGCTCGGATGCTATGTGTTAATGATTAGATGTACTTAGATCTTGATTAATACTGCACTGTTATGTAATCAAGGTTTAACCCGCGATGTGAATAAGGGTTAAAAGGCTAATGAATGTTGATTGCTAAGTGCTCTGTTAAGTATTGTGATCACAGATATGTGTCCCAGCTAGGTTGTAAACACTTGAGTCTTGCAACCCCTCCTGCCTCTACCTCGAGTGAGACTTCATCTGCTTCGCAGGTGTTGCCGAAAGGGCCAATAGTTAGGGTTTTGTTGGTGCGCTGTTGAAGCGTTGAACCCTGGGTCTGCCCCTGTGCCAACAATTTCATATATCCACTGATGCCTCCGATACTGCAATAGGAGGAGTATTAGGGAAGAAAGAAGACCATCAGTCCTATGCCATTTATTTCGTGAGTAAGAACTTGTCCCCTGCCGAGTTAAACTATACAGTTACCAAAAAGGAATTCTTGGTAGTGGTCCATGCCATCAATAATTTTCTCCATTACATTACAAGATACAAAGTATTTGTACATACATATCACTCTGCCATTAGATTTCTCATGAATAAACCCATTACCAATGGCCGAGTGACTAGGTGGCTCCTGTTATTGCAATAGTTCAATATCACCATCCTTGATCGACCTAGAAAGGAGAATTTAGTAGCTGATTTTGTTTCACGCATAAAACATGAGGGTGATGATATTCCTGTTGATGATAGTTTTCCAGATGATCATCTCTTTGCCCTCTCTGTAAATGCCCCATGGTTTGTAGACATGGAAAATTATTTGGCTAGTAGAAAGTTACCAGCTCATTTGTTACCTTATGAAAAGCGTAGAATTATCATGCAAAGTGATAACTACTCTTGGGTTGGCCATGACCTTTTTCGTACTGGTCCATAATTGATTATTCGTAGATGTGTCCAAGAAGATGAGATACTAGAAATCCTACAAAGTTGTCATGATGGACCATGTGGTGGCCATTTTTCTGACAAACGTACAACAAATAATGTGTTACATTCAGGTTACTATTGGCCTAGCATTTTTAAGGATGCTGCCAAATATGTGAGGAGTTGCGATAGATGTCAAAGGATAAGAAGACCCACATCAACTGATGAAATTCCCTTGCGTGCCCAAGTTATGATAGAACCTTTCGAGAAATGGGCCCTTGATTTTGTGGGACCAATTTCACCCATGTCTCGTAAGAAGAATTATATTTTGATTTGTACAGATTATGTCACCAAGTGGGTAGAAGAAAAATCCTTATTTAGGGCTACCGAAAAATCTGCTGTTGAATTCATTTATGAAGACATCTTTACCCACTTTGGTGTTCCTCGTGAAATTGTTGCAGACCAAGGCACCCATTTCACTTCCAAGTTTATGAAGGAATTAACAGAGAAATATGGGATCAAGCATTGCAAGTCTTCTCCATATCACCCACAAGCTAATGGTCAAGTAGAGTCCACAAACAAAGATTTGGAAGCTATATTAACCAAGATTTCTCAATTACACCATAGGGATTGGGCTTATATACTTCCAGAGGCTTTGTGGGCATATCGTACCACCTAGAGAAACACCACTAGGCATACCCCTTACGAGCTAGTGTATGGAAAACAAGTACTTCTACCAATAGAACTCCAAGTAAGGACTTTCTGTATTGCCGCACAATTGGGATTAAACCTAGATGAGGCACATAAACAATGAGCCCTACAATTAAACGAGTTGGATGAGATTAGGTAGGATGCTATCCAACGAACAATGTTATTTCAAAACCAGAGGAGCAAGTGACATGACAAATTTATTAAGAAGAAACAATTCCAACCTGGTGATTGGGCTTTGTTGTTTGACTCCTGATTTAAAACTTTTAAAGGCAAACTTACTTCTTGGTGGTTGGGTCCTTATGAGGTAGTTATCGTGTATGATAATGGGGTTGTTAAGATTAAAACAATTGACGATGGACAAGTCTCTTTCGTAGTGAATGGACACCGACTCAAATTTGACCATAGACCCATTTCCAAAGAAGATTTTGTACAGGTCATGTCAACTGACAAGGAATTGGCCTTAGTATATGGGGAAGTTTCTTTTCCCTCCCCCTATTCTTGAAAATTTTTCTGAATTTTGACTGTACATATGTAAATTATTTGAAGTGTGTTTTTGTTGATAAACAATTCTAGAGATTTCCGCAGGTATTTATTTCACCACAAGTGGACAATTTCAAGGAGACAAAAAGGGAAGTATTTTCCCTTCAAAAAAGATATTGCTATATTTGAACCTTGTTGTCTGCTTAAACATTAATTGAATAATGACTTGCTGTAAATTAAGCATATTTTTGCAAGATTTCTATCTTCCTTTTTCTCAAGGCATCTTTAATGGCAGTTGCTCTTAACCTCCACCACTAGAGGATATAAGGAAGTGACACCTTGACTATCAAACCTAGAGGTTACTCGTACAATTTCCACAAGAACCCTGAGTAGGTGAGTAAAGTATCTTTATTAAAGAGTAGAAAGAAGGTCTGATTACCGGTTAACCATGGAAACATCACTATAACTTAAAAAAAAGAAGAAAGTGAGTCGAGTCTAAAGATACATTTTTGTTCTTTTCCATTGGTACCATCCACTACACACTAAACATGCTTGATTATACCATATCTTTAGATAGGCTACATCCACTTAAGTACCGCTTACATCAGGACAATCTATAAGGAATACATAAAGAAGAGTCATTCTCTAACATAAATACCATCCCAATCTTAAATAAATTTTTCATGGCTGTCTCCCCATCTTCTTGCGAAAAGCAATCTTTATATAAAAATCTTAAAATATGGTGGACCAGTCTCTGCTATAAAAGGGTGTAAGAGCTTGGTGCTTTCAGTCCAATGCTTGGTGACCTCAGTCCAACCATTGAGAAGGCTACTTAGCCTCAGTTTCTTTTGTGTTTTGTCTTGTTTTTGGAAGGTACAAGTGAGGAGGAGGGCCGTACCTCAGTTGGAAGCCAGGAAAGGGTAGGTTGAGGCCTAAGAGAGGCTCGACCTGCTAGAACAACCTAGCCACAACAAGAAAGTAAGGTGCCACAAGTGCTATGAGGCTCAACCTAGCTGGTACATCCCGCTAAGAAGGCTCAACCAGGTGCCATAGGCAACAAAAGGTGGCTAGGAGGCTTGACCATCCATGTGGCAAGTTACTACAGGGAAATGATAGCAAGGAAGAGGCTGTTGGGTGGTTCGACCTGTTAAGAAAGAGGGGTTGAGGGTTGTTGTGGTCTGTTCCAGCTGAAAACAAGAGGTTGAAGGCATAGAGGAGGTTTCCCGTAGGATGTAGAAGGCTGCCACAGGATGTAGCCTACTGTTGGAGAGCTACCACAGGCTAGAAAAACCTAGAGGAGGTCTACACAAGTGTTAGAGGGCTGCCAGGGAAGCCCAGATAGGTACCAACAAGTGGCATCGAGTCTAGGAAGAGTTCAAACCTATAAAAGAGGGCTTGATAGTAAGGACACGAGTCTATTATAGGTGGTATCATCTTATACAGTAAGGTACAGGAAGGCACAACAACATAATTGAGGACAACCATGAGGGCTGTTACAACAACACCCTAACATCGGATTTTTGGAGTTGATCTTTAGCACAGAAACCAAGTAAGGTTTCGATAGTGCTTGTAAGTGTTGTTGACATATTTGTTTGTATAAATATTTGGGCCATTTTCCCTGGTACAAAAGCCCAATTGGTTCTTTGTTTAATAAAAATGATTTGAACATTAAATTCTTGTGTACTTGTGTTTGATTTAATTGCCAGTTTTATCTTCCATTGTGCTAAGGTGCTAGGCATCTGAGTGTGTTTATGGTTACACTTGAAATAGTAAATTTATGTATAACTGTCGAAGACATAGAACATACCTGCGGTACAATCAAAATATAATAGTTAGGATGTTGGATAAGGGACAAGGTGAGGTTGATTTGAATATAATAAAATATTTCTATAATCTATCATATTTTATGATTTTTATTTGATTATAAGTCATTAATAGGGTGCTACATGATACAAGTCGATATACAATGATGCACCAAAATTTTAGATTATAAGAAATGGAATCCATGAGGTCTATGAACAAATTTGTGATGAATGTTCATTACTAAAGCACCAAGAGGAGTTTCCATTATTTCATTCCAATAGATTACTCTTTGGCTTACAACCTTTGCTGTATAAAAAGCTATTTTATGGGTTATAGGTTACATTCTCTGTTGTATATGATTCATACATATTGAAGGCATATGTCAAAACCATATTGTAACAAAAATTGTGCCTCGAAAAAATTAAAAATCTTGATCGAAAACATCACAAGGATAATAACTTACCGGTTTTTGCAATGAATTGATTGTCTTATATATTTAAACCCTTAGCCACCCTGCACACAAACTACCAAAAACCATTATATGTTAAACCCATATTTTAACCACAATTAGGCACCCAAAAAAATAAAAAAATGATAAGCAAACTCACAATGGTAATAACTTACTTTTTTTTGCAATGAATTGATTGTTTTAGATTTTTAAACCCTCAATTGTGTTAGAAAAATAGGATCGCGTAGCAATAAAATAAAACAAATGTGGAAATAAAACACATAATATACACAATACAATAGAGACACAGATATACATGGTTCACCTAGTGTGGGCTACGTCCACCAGAGAAATAGCCAGGTTCTTCCTATATTATTATCCAACAAATGAAGGGATATAACCTACAACACACCCATTGTAACGTCCTCTTCTTTCTCTCACAGTTTCCTCACTCAAAATACAATATTTGCAATAATACCTAGCCACAATACATTTCCCTCATAAAATAACATTTCCTTCTAGGGAAAAAAACCCTAACATAACTTCTACCGTCAGATCTGCGACCTTATAATGAAAGGTCCAGATTTACAATGAAATTACAATATACATTTACAAGGCAATTTTTGCTTTGGGGGCTTCGCCCCCTATCCCTCATCAAGGAATGCTATCCCCTGAGCCCCTACCAGGGGCCTGCTTTTCCCTAGACCCCGCAAAGGGGTAACCCCCTTCTGCACTCCCTCGCATGGAGGAGTCTACATTCTTCTGGGGTGTAAAGTCTTCATGGGGTATAAACACAATTGAAAACAAATATCTATGAATCAGGAAGATTATCAGGCTCCACAACCAACAATCTCCCACTTGGAGATTGATATGAAAAACTCCACCATTGTAGTATATGCTGGACTATGATCCTTCTTGGAATTGGCAAATTTCTCATCTTCATCTTCATTCTTGAAGACCAACTGAAACTTAGTAGGAACTCAGCTTTTCCCTGGTTACTCCCTTTGTTAACATGTCTGGAGGATTCTGGCTAGTGTGTATATTTTCCAACTTCAAATGTCCATCTTCCAAGACGGATCATATGAAATGGTACCTAAGTTGTATATGCTTAGTCTTCAAATGGAAGATTGAATTCTTTGCAAGATGAATGGCACTCTCACTGTCACAGTACAACCTGCTATTCTCCTGCTTCTTTCCCAATTCCTCCATAAACCTCTGTAACCAAATCATCTCTTTACTAGCCTCTGTAGCAACAACATACTTTTCCTCTATAGCAACAACATACTTTTCCTCTATTGTTGAAAGTGAAACAACCTTTTGCAGTTTTGAAATCCAACTTACTGTTGTTCCACCTACAATAAAAACATACCCTGTGGTGCTCCTTCTGCTATCTTTATCACCTGCCATATCTGAATCAACATATCCTTGTAGAACATTG
>ML821442.1:15395-27291 GCA_009831015.1 Picea engelmannii
ACCAAATGGATGAACCCCAAAGTGGTCCCCTTATGGTGAAAGCCCTCACGAGAAGACGCTTTGCGAAGTTCAAATCGTAAGTGGTTGAGTCATCCTATATGTGTGGTTAAGGAACCCAAGTTTGATTAAGGAATAATGTAATTAAGATCAATGAATTTGCAGGAGAAACCATTCCAAATGGATAATATATGTCATGATGTTTTCGGTGATATGTTTAACGTCACATAACTCCTCACGGTTAGAGAGTTATGGCCATGTGAAGTTGGAGAACCCTCATGAGTTCTCTAGAAGCCCCTAAAAGGTAAAAGAAGTCAAATTATTCTAGAATCTCCTAGAAGAAGTTGACCAATCAAAGTGGTTAGTCATGGGTTAAGTGGTTGCAACAAGAAAACAATTAAAACTAAATTAGTTGCAACTAGAAGTGGAGATTTTATTGTTTATGGATAAAGTGGTTGTAAGTAGACAAAGTGGTTAGAAGTGGGTTAGCCCCAAATGTAACACACCCAACCCCTAAATACCCTTTCTAGGGATGGGGCATCAAAATTTTTCTTATTCTAATCATCTCAAATCATCCCTCTGAGGTCTTAATCCTCTTCTACTGGCCCATAGCTTTCTAACGATTGTTACTGGGCTCTGATCTGACCTCTAGTTTGCAAGATATGGCCTCCCGAAGTTGTCTAGGCTTATCAATTAGGGTCTTCGGCATTCGACATTGAACACCCCTTTTCTTACTGCACACATACTCCATGAAGTCCAGAAATATCTCCACATGGCATTGGCCATTCGACGATCGACATTTGACATTCTACATTGAATTTCGTCATTTGTCTTTCGACGTTCGACGTTGAACATCCCTTTTTCGGCATTCGACATTTGACTTTGATGTTGAATGTTTCGTCGTTAGACAATCGACGAATGATGTTGAACGTCCCTCTACTATAATACACCCAAAATATTTCAAACTCTCAAAGTCTTGGTCGCATCACCAACCACATTGGCCAAGCAGGCACGAACTAGAGGCTGACACGTGGCGAGGGCTAGAGGTGACATGTGTCCTCATTAGGGGGTCACATGTGTCATGCTCTAATAGGCATAAGAGGTCTGCAAAACATCCATATCTTGGTGACATTTGGCACGTTAATCATGGGTCCACATCACCCAAGGTGACGTCAGCATGCCACGTAACCTCGGGATGACAGCCTTCCAAACCCTCCGATCTCACAGTCAAGATACATCCACGTAGACCTCTGGATCTATGGCCTCTGTCGCTTTGCAACTTCAACATTCAGGATTTTCATGGTGTAATCCTCTCCTTACTCCCATGGTAAGTCGAATCCGAATTGACCATGGGGTAGATCCAACGGTCACGAGTGGTCCCCAAAGCTCCTTCAGATCGATGGCTCTCATTAATTCATGACTTTGAAGCTTATCGACACACCACACCTCAAATCCCCCTGAGTGCCAAGTCTTTGGAATAAAGGATCTAGCGCCATGCATCCCCTACCTGTCAACGGCTGAGATTTACTCCATCGTTCACGACTTCGGGAGTCTTCACACTTTGAAGACTCTCAGCCAAGTTCCTCCAGAGTGCCAAGTATTCAGACTACAGGATCTAGTGGCACATGTCCTTAATGATGTATGGATGGGATGGACTCCATCCTTCAGCACTCTGGTGAAGTGCACATTCACCATCAGGTCAAAAAATCTCGGATGTGCTTGATCCGTGGACATGCATCCTGGTTGATGGACGATTAAGAGGGGTTCTCAACGGAGTCCCTAGATCGATTCCTAAGGAGGATCCCAAAGGATCCGAAGATCAATGGTTCACGCTACTTCATAAATTGGACATTCAGGAGTTTTGGAGGTGCAACACCTTTGTTCTCCTGAAGTGGTCAACGTCAAACTAACCTCAGCGTAGATCTAACAGCCAGGGAAATTCCTAAGTGTCCTTATATGTACGGCATGCATCACTTCGTGAATAGTAAGTCGATCAAGGTTTAATGTGGGGACGAGTCCCACGGTAATGGAGAAATGGCCTCCAGCTTTCATTCCATCATCAAGCCATTGACTCGACATGTCATCTTCGGTGCAATTTGGTCTTTGCAATACTTAATTCCATGGGGCTCCAGACTCCCAAACACTTAGCTCCCTCAAAACTTAACCCAGGGTTCCTAGGCCTTGGTTACATGGATCTTTCTCAAGCCCCAAAGGCTACAGTCATACCTCTTCACCACAATTTGGTTAAGGTCGCAACACCCCGGAGCTCTGACCTCCCGGAGTTTCGAAGCCAGAAAGTCTTATCTCCTTTCGGCTAACGCAAGGTCCCTAGACGTTAGTCATATGGACCCTATAATGAGTCTCGAGTTGTAAGATGGAATCTTAGCCGATATTTCATTAAGGTTGTGGGCACGAGTATGTGGTCTCTTAGGCAACTGTTTTGAAGGAAGCGCCCTCCACTCACATAACTTAGGTTCTAACATGGGGAAATGCACCTTCGAAGGATCAATAGAACTGTAGCAGTCCCGTGGAGTCTGCCCTGACTCTATTACTGTGAAGTTGATCCCTGGGAAGAATACCTTGAGGATTTCCCAACTATCCCAGAGGCCACACTTGTCATCTTATGACCATTCGAAGGAAACAATTTATAGAAGAACATTAAGCATTTTCATTATGAATCAAACACTACAAATCTTAGTCACAGACACAAACATTCGATCATACATTTTAATTCAAGTGTGTAGGGTAAACAAAGTACTTATCTATTACATTTGCAACCAACCAACTAATTGTGGGTGTTCTCCTTTCCACCCAACCATACGCTCAAAGGAATTCATTCTTAGCGCTTTGGCCACCCTCGTGCCAAGCCATGATATCATCGGGGAAATTTATTTCGTTTCTCAAAGATCCTCTCTTTTTCACAACAAATCTGTGAGGTTTATCAGATGCTTCCTCAACATCAAAATCGCACACTTCCTCTTTCCTTCCGCATATATGGGTCGTATGTTCTCCTCTTTGCATGCGCTCTTATCTAATGTCTCTCCTACTCTCTACAAAGCCTCACACGCTCTTCTTCTTTCGCGTGTCTTTTCTTGTATCTATTTTCTATATATATTTTCCTGGGATGGTTCTCGACCTATCTTGTTCCTTCTTTCAGAAGGAAACTCAAGTCATCCTGGTCTGCCAAACCCTGCGGTACTTCAGGCTGACATTCTTCAGATAGACCATGCTTCCATTCATGGGGGTGGTTGAGTATTCAACCGCCAGTCCTTCCTTCATTAATCGATTCCTCTCCTTGGGATCTGGAGGGGGTTTATCATTCCATCAAGGGGAAATTCAGGGTCATTCGACATAATGAACCCTCTCTTATAGTTTTCCCATTCTTTCCTCTAGTGATATCATAGCCACTTCTTCAAGGCTTCACCCCCACAGTCAGTCAATGGAAATATAAACAACAATACATTTACATTGTTCACATGCCTTAGCATGGTAATCATAATTAATGATTAATTACAAGCTAGGGGAAACATGGGTGTTACGATTCCCTCCCCCTTAAAAAGAAACATTGTCATCGATGTTCTTTCTCAGTAACACATGTCATTCCTTTGTCATTCAGATGCTTCAGAAATATTGATCCTCTTTCTAGGTCAAGTATTTTCAGACTCTTGGCCTATGCACCTGCCTTCAATAATCTTGGACAACAAGCATATTAACCACAATTTCATGCGAAAACATTTTATTGTTGTGCAAAATTCAAGAGGAAAATTTCCATAATATATCACAATACTTATCTGTGCAGTCTGTGGATTTGCATCCACATGGTTGTCTGGTTATTTGGGCTCACTGTTTTTCCTGTACATACCCATTGTGTGCATGATCTCGATCAATAGTGTATGAGAATTGTCAACTTCCCTTCTTCCTTGCAGTCACTCACCCTTCAGGCCTAGGCTCAAGCATCCCCTTCTTTGCTATACAGTTCCTCGGGTGATCCATCTTGCCTTTCCAAGGATTTCTCACACAAGAATATTTCCAGAGACTTCATTGAGCCTTACAGTCGAGGCATCCCTCAAACTTGCTCTGTCAAGGTGTCCCTCTGGTTGGTGTTACCACAACACAACATGTTCTAGTGCGATCATGGCTTACCACAGGGTTCTCATGTATTAATAGTAGCATCTTTCACACTTTCCAGCTTGAAAACCTTCATATGTCCTCCCTAGACAAATATTTTTCATCTCACCTGTATCACAGGTATACAAAATTATGAGAAATTATCATCAATTTCAAATTCAGAATTTTCTTGCAAATCTGTTACCCACATATTTCCACATTCCCCATTTATTTTCATATCTGTTCTGCATAGGAATCGGATTCACAAGTATGGGAGTTTCCTTCCCATAGCAGTTTAGCTCAACAGACAATTGATGTTTCTTATGGGCTTACAACACTTCCATATCCAAGACAATTTTTTTCTTCCTACAACTTCAACATTCCTCGGCCAAACAAATTGTTAGTTTTCATGCACATTATATTTTCAAACGATGCATATTAACAGTCCAAGTCATTTTCTTATATTCAAGGGTACAAAGAAAAAGGGAAATATTATTATTTATGTAAGCATCCTTTCAACTTACTAAATTTTCAGAATGCAATTCAAATATCAAATGACTTTAATCAATGTGTCAATATTCATGGTCACATTCATACCCAATGCACCTTCCATTGTTTTTCAAGTTTTTCCATACTTGGTGACAAGCACTCTGCCATGGTGTGTTGAAGCTTAACCAACCTTTTCACCATATGGCTATTCATTCTCATTCATTATTGCAGCAGGATTGTGCTTCCTGCTACAGGATGATCACGATCCCAATTGAGTACCTGTGAAAGTATAAGTTTCTCTTGAATTCACCCAAGCATTCTTCCTTCATTAGGAACCATGGTGCCAACACTCATGGCCACCTATATTTTCTTTTCTTTAACGCCAACACAATGTGAGTAAAATATTGGAAGGTCCTCCTTCCTCAATGGAAAATCCAGTGTCGTCCCTTTTATGCAAACATGCATTTCCTCGAAACAATTCCATGCAATGTGCTAACTATGAGCACATGTGTTCCCAATCTCCCTAAATTGATCATTATACCCATGGCACTCTTTACTCGTGCATTTTCTTTCAAGGATTATAACGCATCCTTGACCGGCATAGACTTCCTCTCTTTATTGTTCAGATTCTTCCTTCCTAAATCTTACCCTGCTTGGGTAGCAATGGCATACAACAACCACTCAAAATTATTTTCATGTCATTAGGATAATCAAATATTTTCAGAAGGGATTTCTACCAATTCCCTTCATACCTCATGCCACATAGGTATGAACATTCCGATACATGCTCTGGCTACTAGCACCCTCTCAGATATTACATCAGCAATGGTGCTTTGTGGGGACTTTTAATGTCCCTTCAAAAATCTTTTAATAACAACCTCCTCATAGTTATCCTTTTCTTGAGGTTGTCCATCATTGGAAAATGTCTTTCTCAACAACTCCAATTCCTTTCTACGCATATCATCCATCATAAATATATATTAGTTGTTAGGTAAAATAAAAATGCATGTATCATAACATTTTAGTCAATAAAACATTTTCATATATGTCTTAGCATATCTTTGTGCACTTCATTGAATTATTCTTAATGTTTTCATGAGTGCAACACAACAATTTTCAATTGTTTCTACAGTCATACAACCATCATTTCTATGGTGTCAAACATTTACCTTTTATCAGTACAACAGTTTCTCGTCCTAGAGAAAACATAATATACAGCGAGAAAGGAGTTAAGATCTCTTCCCATTTTCCATTTGTACTTGTTCCCACGGCTGCTCTTCTAAGGTTTACAAATCTGCTAAACAATTCAAATTTCTTAGGGTGAGAAAAGTGTTCCTTATTTTCTCATTCTTTGCTTATGCAATCTACTTCTTATTGTGATCTCCATGCTCAGTTCCTTGAGCAGTCCTGGTTAGGTTCACCTCAACCTTCTTGGTAAATCAACATGCTATAAGAACAAACCTTTTGTTCATGATGAATCATGAACATGTGCATTCTACACATTACCTTTCGGTTATTAGAATGGTCAACGCTCATTTGTTAGTATTCCACTCATACCTTTTGTTTTAGAATGTAATCCAGGATTCTTATACATATATATATATATATATATATATGTTTGCATCCCACTAATCAATTCTCAGCATTCATTAAGGTTGTGACTCTGTTCTCCTGACAGAATCTTCACACATTTCCTCCACAGGGAACTCCTTCAATATGCAACTTCCTTATTGCATATCCTTCAGTATTTGTGATAGCCTCGACCTTGAGTTAGTTCAGTGGTTTTTCAAATATTCCATAAGGAATATAAACATGCATATTTTTTATGTATCCAGACTATTCGTCCACACCTATTCCTTGTTTTGTTAACTTACATCCATGATGCACTTAACCACATGCACAATCATAAATCATTTAACTTATGATGGTTCACAATTGTTCTCATGCAACCATCAAAGGCTTAATCATGTTTCCTTTTGTCGTGACAACATACCATCCTTTCTTCTTTACTCTTTCATCTATTTATATTAGTCCTTCTTGAGTGAATGGAACACATTCCCCTCAAGCCATCATTCAAAACAAAAATTTTGTGACTCTTCAGAATGGAGTCAACCATATATCCATGGTATTCATTCAATCTTGGCAAGTGTAATTATTTCCTTACATATCACTCATCAAGGAATCCATATTATGCCTTTAGTGTACATATATTCTTACATCATACATGTGTGTCACTTTCACATTTGATATCATTCATACCTAGTTGGTATTAATATCAGGCTTCATATCAAGAAGATTCACAATGCATTAAATACATGCACTCAAGCCTATACACACCTAGCCCAAACATGCATCATGCAAGCTCATTGCTTGCACCCTTTCCATGTCATACATGCACATGGACATATCAAACTTCCAGATCCTTCTCCCAAGGATCTTACTGCTATTCTCAAAACAAGTGACATAGAGATACTCAACACTAAGCTTCCCTCTCATTTGGGAGCTTGCAATCATTCACATGCTATCCACATGGCCAGTTTAACAGACATAATCATAACTATGTCCCTCTTTCTGTATGATAACAACGAGCAAGAAATTATTCTTTCCTCTGGTGTTATAAGATGACTCAACAGCCCGGAATTATTATCTGGGAAAATCCAACAGTTCCCCAAGGAAACAAGACAGCTTATCAAGCTTCTCTTTCATGCCTCAAACCATTCTTGGTCAACAGATATCTACAAGGGAATATTTTCCTAAACTCCCTCTTATAGCTATCTAAGTATACCAAGTTATTTCTATATGGTTATGATCCACCTCTAGATTTCAATATGACCCATTGGGCATCTAGAAGTGCCCCAACACTTCCTTTACCACCTTTCGAATCAACATTTAATCAACCATTTTACCTTATTTATAATAAATTTTAGTGTCTAATAACATTTGGACTATTCCCTTAAAGCCCAAATACAATTTTGAAGTCTGTTACTTACTAAGTATTCTAGTTCAGAAGTCCATAGTATTGTTATATCATAATCAATCTTAACCATTACACCTAGAATTATTCCTTTTGTTCAGCAATAGTCAAGGACGGAGGTCACTCTCCTCCTCCCATAGGAATTCTAGCAGATTAGCTTCCTATCCACCAAGCAAGGGAGGTTGTTGTGATTTCTCACTCAATCACTCTATATTTCTATAGCTTTGTTTATCAACTTGATTAGAAAAACCCTGCCCAACAATTCTTGTACCAATAAACAAAATTTTGTTTCTCAATTCCCTTCGAAACCCGAGAGTTGCACATGCTTTCCCTTTTCAGAGAATGGTTACCAGACCCATGCTTTTGAACTCGCTCTTGTCACTTCACTCCTACCTTCAGGAATTTTTCTCTCAATCTATAGGGTTCCTTTTTACTTTCTTACTGGATTACTCCAACAACAATTTTCGGTCAGGAAATTCACCTTACCATTTCC
The DNA here is from genome assembly GCA_009831015.1 of Picea engelmannii. Classification (NCBI taxonomy): domain Eukaryota; kingdom Viridiplantae; phylum Streptophyta; class Pinopsida; order Pinales; family Pinaceae; genus Picea; species Picea engelmannii. The sequence goes on from ML821442.1 coordinate 23,456, forward strand.
ATTAATCCTTTAATCATGAGGGACCATACACATATACAAGGTTTAATCCTTTATTAAAACAATAATTATTACTATTACGGATCCTTTCAATCCATTCACATACAAGTCTTTTTATCAGTGCTCATCAGCATAATCCCACTCCTGTAGGAGTGGTCACCATTTCTGGAAAAAAATGGTAGGCTTCCTCTACCACAGACTAGTATGATTCAATGTTGTTGGGTAAAATCCCAACTAAATTTTAAATCTGCATCCTTCTACTCAAGTAACTTACACTGATGATTTCCATTTGGCGGTAATATTCTCAACATGCTCATCTTAGCCTTGGTAACCCAATCTTATGTCTGTACAACAGAATGTGCAATTGCACAGTGAAGTCAACTTCTTTATTTGGAAACAATAGCAACATATAATGCAGATTTCCAAAACATCTATCAACAGTAGAAAGTTCCATTCCTCACTTCAGTGGAGATTTACTAAGCCTCTTAGGAATGGGTAAAATAGGGTTTTACCCCTTAAGGTCCTCTAATAGTATTTTTATATGACTCGTGCATGAGCCCAAGGATGCCAAGTTTTGTTTCCATGCTCTACCAATTTGTAACACACCCAACCCCTAAATACCCTTTCTAGGGATGGGGCAGAAAATTTTTCTTACTCTAATCATCTCAAATCATCCCTCTGAGGTCTTCATCCTATTCTATTGGCCCGTATCTTTCTAACGACTGCTATCGGGCTCTAATCAACCTCTGGTTTGCAAGATATGGCCTCCCGAAGTTGTCTAGGGTTATCAATTGGGGTCTTCGGTGTTCGACGTTGAAAGACCCTTTTCTTACCGCACGCATAATCCCTGAAGTCCCAAAATCTCTCCATGTGGCCTTGGTCATTCAACGATCAGCGTTCGAAATTCTACATTGAACATCGACGTTTTGTGTTCGGTGTTCGACATTGAACATCCTTTTTTCAGCATTCGGTGTTTGACGTTGATGTTGAACGTTTTGGAATTCGACAATCGGCGAACGACGTTGAACGTCCCTCTACTATACTACACCCAAAAAAATTTGAACTCCTGAAGTCCCGGTTGCATCACCAACCACGTTGGCTAGGCAGGCACGAACTAGAGGCTAACATGTGGCAAGGTCCAGAGGTGGCATGTGTCTTCATTAGGGGGTGACACGTGTCAGGGTCTAATAGGCATAAGAGGTCTGCAAAATGTCCATATCTTGGTGACACGTGGAACGTTAATGATGGGTCCACGTCACCCTGGGTGACGTCAGAACGCCACATCACCTCAGGCTGACAACCTTCCAAACCCTATGATCTCACCGTCAAGATGCATCCACGTAGACCTCGGGATCTACAACCTCCATCGCTTCACAACTTCGGTGTTTGGGGGTTTCATGGTGTAATCCTCTCCTTACTCTCGTATTAGGTCAAAGCCAAATTGACCATGGGGTAGATCCAACGGTCATGCGTGGTCCTGAATCTCCTTCATATCGATGGCTCTCTTTAACTCATAACTTTGGATCTTATCGACACACCACACCTCAAATTCCCTCGAGTGCCAAATCTCTAGACTAAAGGATCTGGAGCTACTTATCCCCTATTTGTCAACGACTGAGATTTACTCTGTCGTTCACAACTTTGGGAGTCTTCACACTTTGAAGACTCTCGGCCAAGTTCCTTCAGAGTGTCAAGTCTTCGGACTACAGGATCTAGCGTCACGTGTCCTTAACGATGGACGAATGGGATGCACTATGGCCTGCAGCGCTCCGGTGAAGTGCACATTCACCATCAAGTCAAAACCTCTTGGATGTACTTGATCCATGGACACGCGTCCTGGTTGATGGACAATTAAGAGGGGTTCTCAACAGAGTCCCCAGATTGACGGATGAGGAGAATCCCAAAGGATCCGAAGATCGATGGTCCACGCTACTTCATAAATTTGACATTCGAGAGTTTTGGAGGTGCAACACCTTTGTTCTCCTGAAGCAGTCAATGTCGGACTGACCTCGACGTAGATCTAATAGTTAGGGAAAATACCAGTGTCCTTAGATCTACGTCCCACATCGCTTCGTGACCAGTAAGTGGATCCGGGTTTAACATGGGGACGATTCCCATGGTAATGGGGAAATGATTTCCATCTTTCGGTCCACCATCAAGCCACCGACTCGACTGGTCATCTTCGAGGCAATTTGATCTTTGCAATACTTAATTCCATGGGGCTCTGGACTCCCGGAGTCCCGAACACTTAGCTCCCTCAGAATTTAACCCAGGGTTTCTAAGCCTTGGTTATATGGATCTTTTTCAAGCCCCAAAGGCTACATTCATACCTCTTGGCCATGATTTGGTTAAGATTGCAACACCTCGAAGCTCCAAAATCCCAGATTTCTGAAGCCAGAAAATCTTAGTTCCTTTCGGCTAGTGCAGGGTCTCTAGACCTTGGTCATATGGACGCTCTAATGAGTCTCGAGATGTAAGATCGACTCTTATCCAAGATTTGGTTAAGGTCATGGGCACGATCTCGTGGTCTCTTAGGCTACTAGTTTGAAGGAATCTCACTCCACTCACAACACTTAGGTCCTAACACAGGGAAAGGCACCTTTGAAGGATCAACAAGATTGTAGCAGTCCCATGGAGTCTACCCCGACTCTAGTACTGTGAAGTTGATCCATGGGAATAATACCTTGAGGAATTCCCAACTAGCCCAGAGGCCACATTGATCATCTTATAACCATTCGAAGGCAATAGTTTACAGAAGAACATTAACAATTTTCATTATGAATCAAACACTACAAATCTTAGTCACGAACATAGACATTCGATCATACATTTCAATTCAAGTGCATAGGGTAAATAAAGTAATTATATATTACAATTGCAGCGAACCAACTAACTATGGGTGTTCTCCTTTCCACCCAACCATAGGCTTAGAGGCATTCATTCTTAGCACTCTAGCCACCCCCGTGTCAAGCCATGATATCACCAGGGAAATTTATGTCGTTTCTCAAAGATCCTCTCTTTTTCACAACAAACCTACAAGGTTTATCAGATGCTTCCTCAACATCAAACTTGCGCCATTTCTCTTTCCTTATGCATATCTGGGTCGTGCATTACCCTCTTTGCATGCACTCTTGTCTGGTGTTTCTCCTTCTCTCTACAGAGCCTCACGCACTCTTCCTCTTTCATGTGTCTTCTCTTGTCTCTATTTTTTGTATATATTTTCCCAGGATGGTTCTTGACCTATCATGTTCCTTCTGTCAGAAGGAAACATGGGTCATTATGGTTTTCCATACCCTGCGGTACTTCGGGTTGACATTCTTCAGTCAAACCATGCTTCCATTCATGGGTGTGGTTGAGTATTCAACCACTAGTCCTTCCTTCATTAACTGATTCCTCTCCTTGGGATCCAGAGGGGGTTTAGCATTCCCAACAATGGGTAAATTCGGGGTCATTTGACATAATGAAACCTCTCTTATAGTTTTCCCATTCTTTCCTCTAGTGATATCATGGCCAGTACTTCAAGGCTTCACCCCTACAATCAATCATTGGAAATATAAACAACAATACATTTACATTGTCCACATGCCTTAGCATGGTAATCATAATTAAAAATTAATTACAATCTGGGGGAAATAGGGGTGTTACACTAAAAGAGGAAGTTGGGTAAGTTGGTTAGAAGATAACCCCTAGAGGAAGCTACTTGGAGAAGTATAAATAAGAGAGAAAGGGTCTCTTACGTGTATGATATTTGAGAATATTTAATATCCATTTGTGAAAGGTTATTTGGGCAAGTATTATTCATAGAGAAAATTCACAGTAGAAAAATCGTGGCAGAAAAA
>ML821442.1:27535-53208 GCA_009831015.1 Picea engelmannii
TTGAGGTGACAGGTTTTGTTGTGTCTTGGTATAGACTTTTGGTACAATTTGAAAGATTGCTTTATATCTACAAGTTGGGTCTTGTAATTGAGGGTTGGATTCCTCAAATCTCAGTTGGTGCTAAGATATGCAGGTTGGGTCTTGCAATTGAGATTTAGTGCTCTCTTTGAGTTGGTGCTCTCTTCAGTTGGTGCTATAAAACCTGAGATTGTAATCTCCTGTAACATATAATACAAAAAGCTTAAACATATATCCGGTGCTCTTTGTGTTCATTATTGTGATGGTTCAAAGTTCTTTATTTTTTATGTATGTGTTTGAGATATGTTTACATGCAAGAAACTAAGTGTGAATGGAATTAATAAGTAAATGGTGATTGTTAACTAAAGTTTTGTAAGAATCATAAAAAGAACCTCACACTGATTCACCCCCCCTCTTAGTGTGTTCGGTGTGTCCAAAACTTGGTATCAGAGCAATCCTTCATCATAAGACTTACAAACTTGAAGGAGATCTGTGGACACACAAATGGATGAACATGAAGATGAAGTTCCTCTCTTTTATGAAACATATTACTCGGCATGGAGAATAGAAATGAAAAGGTATTTGAAGGAAAAAGGAGTAGGTGTTTGGAACACAGTTGTTGGTGGATTAGCTCCCTCAAAGAATCAGTCAAAATTTGCAGCCTAAAGGAAGCAAAGAAGAACAATGCAGTAGAACTCAAGACCATCTTCAAAGGACTATCAGATTCTATCAAAGGTAGCATAGGACAACATTCCTCCACTAAGGATCTATGGTTAAAGCTAGAGAAGGTATATCAAGACAAAGAAGAAAAACCCATCAAGGACAATGAAGGTAAAGACTCTCCAAAATCCTATGATTGAAATAATTCTAAGTGTGATGATGTTGAATGTTATCCCGCAAGTAAAGAAGAAAATATAGAAGTAGTTTGTGTAGAATCAGCCAACAATTATCTTATAGATGAAGAGGAAGATTTGTTGAAGTTTAAAGAAAAAAAATTGTCCGATTTAGACGATGTTAGCATCTAAATAAGAAATTATTCAATTTCTTTTTAGTATCTTGAAAAATACACTAAGAAAGTCCTAGAAAAGTACCCAAGGCATACCATGGCACTAAATAAAATGATCAAAGAACAAGAAGAAAGTAAAAAGACGCAATTAGAAGAAAAAGAAGAAGAGATCAAGAAGCTAAAGAATGAAATAATTAGTGAAGCAGAAGAAAAGAAGAGGTTAGATGATGACCTTAGAAAAATCCTTGAAGATCTTAAAGAAACAAGAGAAATCAATGCCAATCTAAGGACCCAACTTGAAGAAGCCAAAATAATAAAAGAACTAATGAATAATCAAGTAAATGAAAAGGAAGAATCATGCCATAAGATTGAAGTAAAAGTTGTTGATCTTAGAAGGAAAACAGAGAAGTCAAATGCTCATATCAAGTTCATGAACAACTCAACAATATTGAATGAAATATTGGATAGTCAAAGATTACCAAATGACAAATCCGATCTTGGGTACAACAAGGAAGCAACACTTTTTGAAGCTAGTACTTCTAAGAAGCATGAGGTAAGTCCTTCATTGTCAAAAGATGGAAGCAAAGACGCAATTCAAGTACCTACACAAAGAAAGGAAAACTTCATAATAACAAAGAAACGAAGACATCAAGAATCCATCTCTACACCTCAAAGAAAAATTAGAAGAGAGACACCTTCAAGGTGGACACAAAATCAAAGGCATGAAAATGTTTTTTATGGTCACTGCTTCTCATGTAATGAATATGATCACAAAGATTTGGATTATAGACATTATGCATGAAAAGGTGTTGGAAGGTTCCATAACACCCTAAGATGTTGGATATGTAATCAAGTAGGACACATTGTTGCTCATTGTCACACCATGAGATGTTACATCTGTAGTGGTTTTGGCCACAAAGCTCAAGATTGTTGGAATTCAAGGAGACAGCTAATGAGGAGTGCTTCATATAGCATGGAAATAAGAGCACATGTAACTTGGAAGGAAGACAATGTTGAAAGGATGGAATGTCATAGTACAAGTACAGATAAACCTGGACACTTTCAGAAGTGGATGAAGAAGATTGAACAACTAGAACAGAATGACATCCATGAGGAAATATTAAGCCTTACATTTTCTTAGGCATATGCAGGTTCCTGTGGAAGCAGGCGCATACATATGTGAGGTGATTTATAGAAAGTTCGTGTACATATGTGAGCTAACTAAGGAACATGTTGCATACTTGTGGGAAAATCCTCAAAAGGAGTGTACAGATGGGTTGCAGCATGGTTTAATGATATAACTCGGTTTTGCAGGGTCTGACATGGTTTGTTGTAGGTTTTCATGATTATATGATTGCATGTGTGTTTGATGTATGTATGGTGATGACATATGGTTGAGTGTTGAAGATTATGCTTGAGGTCTATCTTGGATGCATGGTACAAAATTTAGTGTGTGGAGTGATGCATTCCTGATAAGGTATGTTGTTGGTTATGTTCTCAGTGATGTTATGGCACCTTGTCTATGAGATATATCATGATGATGTGATGCTAGCTAGAGATATATCATTGATCTATTAAGGGACACTCTTAGTATATGTTTAGAGGTACTATTGGTTGCTTAGTACTTGTTGTAGTGAATGGTTTTTGAGGAAAATCTATCATGGTACATGGTTGGTACATATGTGACCTCCATTGATATATCTTATGATGTATTGTTAGAGGCATATTTTTGGTGCATGCATTCGACATGTGGGTTAGCTACATATTGGGACGTGTAGTTGATGAGTTGATGAGGTGGTTATGTTGTACATCATTGATGAGCCATACCTTGATCTATAGTTGATGCATGATTGGTACATACTTGGTACATTGGTTGAGGCACTTTCTAGCAGTATGATTGGCACATGGTTTATAGTTTATGAACACATCTGGATTGTGGTTCATCTTGTTGAGGTTTGGTGTATGGGTGATGCACTTGCTTTGGTACATGATTTATGGGATGATATAGTTGAGACACTTTCTATGATGTGTGGTCGATATATTGATGGTTGAGATACATGGTTGTGGCACTTGGTTCATGATAGAGGCATATCATTAGTGATATGATATTTGCTTGAGGCACATGGTTGGAATAATGTATGGTTGATGATGTTACTGATGATCTTGATACACATTTGGCACATGGTTAATACACTTCAGTGATGATATCTTGTATGGTGTTGATGTACATACTTGATGTACATGGTTGATGTGCATGATTGGCACATGGTAATGCATAGGATGTATATGGATGATGGTTTGTTCATGATTCACTATTTATTGTTGACATATTATTTGCTTCATGGTTGATAGATGAGTTAGTATGTATGATTGGCATACATTTGATGTATGGTATGGCACGAGTTTATATGGTTAATGCATGGAAAGGTCCAAGGATCGTTGTTCTCTTGATGTAATTGAGCAGTTAATCAGTGTTATGGTTGAGCAACATCACTTGCAGCAGAAGCAGATTGCAATAGTAGCATATTGTTCATATTGTAGAGAAGATAGGGGGAGACATACCCACATGGGGAGTTATTCTTCTTCCCATGATTGGTCCAGGTGGAGAGATGATAGAGGTGATTGGAATCCATGTTACCATCATTGCATTAGAGTGATATCCTTTGTAAAAAGGGGAGAGATTCATAAACTACATGGAGAGCAACCCATAGGACAATGCAACTAGGATGAGAAGCCTTAGGGACAGTTCAGTCAGGGGGAGCATCCCCAAAGAGATATACACTTTGCCATTGTTGTCAAAGGGGGAGATATATTCACATTGATGTGACAAGATGAACATTGATGAGGAGTGATGATCATAGAGGGAGCATGAGCATTTCCTTGTCTTGGTGTTGTCATCAATTATTGGTGTTGACATCAATGTTGTTGTTGCCATCAATGCCAAAGGGAGATATTGTTGTACTATGTTGTCATTGATGTCAAAGTTTGATGTCAGGTATTGCCTTAGTAATGTGTTTGTATCATTGATGTATTGATTGTTGGATCATGTGGTCATGGATGTAATTGATTTCATAGGGATGATATCATGAGGTGTCATAGTGATGTGTTGCCATTAATGTAAAGGTTGATCATTGTTGTATCATTGTATTATTGATGTCATTTCATGGTTGATAGGAAGAACCAAATGGATGAACTCCAAAGTGGTCCCCTTATGGTGAAATCCCTCACGGGAAGGCGCTTTGCGAATTCCAAATGGTAAGTGGTTCATTCATCCTAGATGTGTGGTTAAGGAACCCGAGTTTGATTGAGGAATAATTAAATGAAGATTGGTGAATTTGCAGGAGAAACTATTCCAAATGGATAGTATATGTCATGTCATTTCCGGTGATATGTGGAATGTCACATAACTCCTCACGATTAGAGAGTTATGGCCATGTGAAGTTGGATAACCCTCATGAGTTATCTAGAATCCCCTAGAAGGTCAAAGAAGTCAAATTATTCTAGAAGATCCTAGAAGAAGTTGACTATTCAAAGTGGTTAGTCATGGGTTAAGTGGTTTCAACAAGAAAACAATTAAAAATAAATTAGTTGCAACTAGAAGTGGAGAGCTTACTATTTGTGGATAAAGTGGTTGTAAGTGGACAAAGTGGTTAGAAGTGGGTTAGCCCCAAAAGAGGAAGTTGGGTAAGTTGGTTAGAAGATAACCCCTAGAGGAAGCTATTTGGAGAAGTATAAATAAGAGAGAAAGGGCCTCTTATGTGTATGATCTTTGAGTATATTGAATATTCATTTGTGAAAGGTTATTTGAGCAAGCATTATTGATAGATAAAATTTGTGGCAAAAAAATCTCGACAGCAGAATCACGGCAGCATAATTGCAGCAACAGAATCGTGGCAGAAAAACGGTGGCAGCACAATCACGATAGCAGAACCGCGTCATCAAAACCATGGCAGCAGAATCGCAAAAGAAAAATTGCGACAGAAAATTTGGAAGTTGCAAAAAGTTGGAAGTTCGGTAACCACATCAGATTTGTATATTGGAATTGCTCCAATTGTTGCATGGTATGGTATAGGTCTTGATGATTGCTACAAGATTGAAGGTATGGTTTTGGCACATGGTCTTGTGTAAGAGTTTATGGTATTTGGTTTATGGAGAGTATGGTGTATTGTTAGAGGTATCTTGTTGGTTAACTTGGTGATATTGTGCATATGGTTGAGAGTTTACTTGATGATTGATCTTTGTGAGTAGATCAGATTTGGATGATGATATTGATGAGACAGGTTGAGGTGACAGGTTGTGTTGTGTCTTGGTATAGACTGTTGGTACAGTTATTACTTTATGTCTACAAGCTGGGTCTTGTACTTGAGGGTTGGATTCCTCACATCTCGGTTGGTGTTGAGATATGTAGGTTAGATATTTCAATTGAGAGTTGGTGCTCTCTTTGAGTTGGTGCTCTTTTCAGTTGGTGCTGATAAAACCTATGATTGTAGTCTCCTGTAACATATAATACAAAAATATGAAACATATATTTGGTGCTCTTTGTGTTCATTATTGTGATGGTTCAAAGTTATTTATTGTTGATGTATGTTGTTGAGATATTACATGAAAGAAACTAAGTGTGAATGGAAATAATGAGTAAATGGTGATTGCTAACTAAATTTTTGTAAGCATCATAAAAAGAGCCTCACACGGATTCACCACCCCTCTCAGTGTGGTCGGTGTGTCCAACAGTTTTTTCTCATATTAATCTCTTGTTCTCCTTCCTTCTTCTCTTCTTCTTTATCCTTCTTCTCTACGTATTTATCCTTCCTCTCCTTTTCCTTCATTTTTCCTTCTTCCTTCCATCTATCTCAAGTTATGTAAATATATAGAATTAGTTATGTAACATGTTTATCCTAATCCCTGGTACATCCTTATTTGCTAGCCTATTTATTAGAGTTAAGGACCCTAATCCTCGCTAGCCTAGTCATCAAAGTACATGACCCAAATCCTTTCTATCCTACTTGCACGAATAAGGAATCACAACTAAACAATGTTGTAAAAGATCCTCCCACCACAATAAAAAGACTTTCCAAAATCCCTGTTACAATATATATGTTAGAGTATATAACTTAGTACATGAACATGGTATAGGGTCACCATTCCTAGAAGTGAGTACTCCATGGCTCCCTTTGGCCAACGTGAAATTTCTTTGAAAACTAAAAATGAGAATTCAACCATCAATAGATCGTCAAAATAACCCTTAATAATCTCAAGAGGAGGTATCTATGCATGTGAGCTAGTAGGTAGGCAATTAATATTCATGGGAGTTTAGTATATAATATACATCAAGGTTTTACATATGCATGCTACCTTTTGTCATAAGGTTTTACATATGCATGCTACATTTTGTCATCTCAACTAGAGAAGTGTGAGTTAATTGTCATATCATAGCCCCTCTCTCACTCCAATGACAACCATTTTCTCGTTTTTATATTAAATTAATTTTTTTTTATTACATCATGCTTATATCATGTCATAAGTATCTACTTGGAGTAAGAAATATTATTATTAGGTAATATTGACCACATTCACTTAGTGGGGTTTGAACCTTGATTTCCATTAGAAAATTTACATGGACATCATTTGCATTGTTAAGATCACCTAATTTAGCACTAAGTGAAATATTATTTACCCATGTATATACATTATGGTCCATGTTCAAAATGAATATTGGAAATAGGGTATTACAAGGACCAACAATGTAGAGGAGGCTTTGCATGTGAAATATATGAGCACCCATATACATTTAGTATCTCAAGCATAATCATTAACAATTGTTGCATCCCAGTGTAGTCCTTACCGAGTTAGTTGGGAAATATATATTAAACAATGAAACTTAATGTAACTAAATGCATAGGTAACAAATAGTCTTTTGTCAAAAGATAATACATATAATAAATAAGAATAGCATTATTTTTTATGCAAATGGGACAATGATAAGAGTAAAGGAAAAACAAGTAAAAACATTTCACATAAAACTTTGTAAAAATAAGCAAAACAATAAAGTGTTCAATGTGGAGTAAAACTTAGTATATAAGTGAAAAGTTCAATGTGGAGTAAAAGTTAGTAAATAAGTGAAGTGTTCAATTGGGAAGATAGCATATGCGAGAAGCAATGTAAATAGGTGAATTGTTCAATGGGGAGGTTAGGATGCATTGGAAGCAATGTAAAATATTTGGAGGTTAAGATGGGCAGGAACCAATGCAAAGTGTGTTCAGGTTAGAATTGTGGGAAGCAAAGTTGGTAGAGTTCTCGGCACAGGATATGACATTTAGCTTTTCCAATAAGTAATGTAAGTGTGTGGAGGCTAGGATGTGTGGCAACTAGTGCAAAGTATCTTTACGTTAGAAATGAAGGAAGCAAATTGGGTAGGATTCTCTGCACAAGAGATAATGTTTGTGCAGAACCTTAGAGATGAGTAAGTATAGAATTTTATCTATGTCAATATTCTTGAACTTTATCTATGACCAAGTATAAATTCTGAAACCATATTACATATATTGTTTACTAAATTAAAATTTGTTTTATATACTTAAAATATGTAAGTTATGAAATTTATTGTACAATATAATACCCTTGTTTTTATGTGTGTGTGTGTGTGTGTGTGTGTGTGTGTGTGTTCAACTTTACAATTGAACCTTTTAAATTTTAGGTTGTATATTTCGTAGAAGTGGATGAGGAGTAGCGATAAAAAAAAGTCAAAAATAATTTTGAAATATAGGTTACAGAGTTTAATCTAAGAAATAGTTGATGCACTTTGTCATGGTCTATGATTGAGTTGAAGCTTTGTGTTTGTAGTTGTTTTATATTTGAGTGACTGACTATGCATTTGAAAATTAATATTCAGATAAAGGCATCTTTATTGAAAGATGCACAATAAGAAAGAAGCAATGTAAAGTCTGCATAAGTTAGGATGTGTTGGAAGCAATGTAAAATGTGTGTAGGTTAGGATGTGTGGGAAACAATGCAAAGTGTGAACATGTCAGGATTTGTAAGAAGCAAATGGGGTAGATCTCCCTACACAACAGATGTTCCTTGTGCACAAGGTTGAAATTCATAATAGCATATCAAAAACGGGTTACTAGTATCACTTGTTCTTTAAGCAAAGCTAAAAAAAGACAACATGCATAGCATTGAAGAAATGAAAGGCAGTGCAAAATCAGAAGAATTCTAAATTTTCCAGCTTAATAGAAAGAAAAAATAAATAAATGAGAAGAATGGAAAAGAAGACAATGCACAAGGATGTGTTAGTGTATTGGACAATGTTCAATCAGTGTTGTTGATCTCCAAGGGTGTTTAAGTCTTGAAAACATGGTGAGCATGATAATTCCTTGTGCTTTTTTTAAGCAATTAAATGGACGAGGGTAAATTTTCATTGTACACAGAATTAAAATAAAACCTAAGAATGGAGCAATTTTTCTAAGTAAACATTTACAAGGAAAGAAAGGTCTGGGAAAGGAGCGGGTTGTATTTTATTCAGTATTCATTATATGATACAAAATTTACAAATCATAGCATAAAGGTCAAAATATTATTTGGCAGAATGAAAGTAAATTGTGAAAATCATGAACTTAACATGATATTTCATGAAAAAATCATAAAGAGTGAACACAAACTTGAAAATTTAGTTTGAGACCGAAAATATGGAAAATCAGTAGCCATCTATACCAAAAGTGTTGTTTGGAAATGTCAAAAAATAAGAATTGTATTTTATATAATTTTTGTAATGGAAAGAAGAGGGAAAGCAGATGTAATGGATTCTTCACTTACCAAGAAGGAAATGTTTTGTTTATTTGTATTTAATTGGTTGAATATGCATTTGAAAATTTATACTAATATCATAGCATCTTTATGGCAAGATGCCACATCAAGGTGAGGGAAACTAAAGTTTGGGAAAGAAATGATAGAACAAATAAATGTTTGGATTAAGTCTTTGTATTGTGTGGAAGTGAATGTGTGTGAAGAAAAATGAAAATAGCAAAGTTGTCAAAGCTTCTCACTTAAAAGCCGCTAAGCTTCGCGCATAAAAGCTAGTAAAAACAAGTGTGTGCAGGTTAGGATCTGTGAGAAGCAAATTGGTTAAAGTTGTATGTACAAGACATCACATTTAGCATAGAGCTATGTAAAACTAAGTTAGCATATTCTATATAAATTAATATATATAATTAGTAATATATAATATTTTTGGCAATATTAATACGAAAATTTAATAATATATGATATTTTTGAAATTGTAAATGTTAATAGAACTAATTTAAAAAATCTTAAGAAATAATAGACTTAAAAATTCAATGTATGCATTTAACAAGTTAAAACATCTAGCACACAACTTAGTAAAAGGAAGTATGTGGAAGTGAAGATGTGGTGGAAGCAATGTAACATGTGCGGATGTTAGGATGTGCCATAAGCAATGTAAAGTGTGAATATGCTAAGATGTGTGGGAAATGTGCGGGAAATAATGTAAAGTGTGTGTAGGATAGGTTTTACAGAAATAAAATAGGGTAGAGTTCCTCGCAGAACAAATGTTCCTTGTGCACAACATTGAAATTCAGAATAGCATATCACAAACGGATTACCATTTTGCCTGATTCTTTAACCAAAGCTCATAAAAGACCATATGTAGAGGACTGAATAGATGAAAGACAGTGCAAAACAAAATGAATTATGAAACTTCAAACTTAATAGGAAAAATGCTTTTGTAAACAAGAAGAATATAAAATACGACAGTTTATAGGAAATCATTGGTATACAGGACAACGTTCAATCAATATTGATAATGTTCAATCAGTCTTGAAAAGAAGCCGAGCAAGATAAATCCTGTTGAATTTTTTAAAACAATTAAATGGAGTAGGATAAATTCTTATCATAGAAAGAATTAAAATAAAACATGACAATGGAGTAGGTTTCTTAAGTAAACATGCACAAGGAAAGAAAGGCCTGAGAAAGGACCAGGCACTATTCTATTGAGTATTCACAATGTAATACAAAATTTACAAATCATAACATAAAGGTCAAAATATCATTTGGCAGAATGAAATTGAATGGCCACCTGTAGAGAACATGATATTTCATTGAAAAACCATAAAGAGTGAACATAGACTTGAAAATTCTATTTGAAACTCACAGTTTGGAAAATCACTAGGCATGTATGCCAAAACAGTTTTGTTGGACATTGGGTTGAGTGCTTCCCGTGAGTTTCGCGACATGGGTTAACCCCATCTCATGGATCCTAACTCTAACAATTGTGGCAAAAACTAATGTCTGCTAGTTTTGGTCTAACGATAATCATAGTCCAACAAATGGTATCAGAGCGACAGATCTTGAGTTCAAAACTCACTCGACATGTGCTGAGGAGGAGATTATTCCTCATTGGGTTCAACGCTTCCCATGAGTTTCATGACATGGGTTAACCCCCTCTCATGGATCCTAAATCTAGCAATTATGGAAGAGACTAATGCTTGCAGGTTTTGGTCTAAGGAAAATCATAGTCCAACAATTTCTTCTGCAAGGTAAAAAATTATACAATTGTCTTTTAAATAATGTCTATAAATGCCAAAACATGTCTTCAACAAGCTCAAAAAATATACAATTGTCTTTTAAATAATGTTTGTAAAATGTAAAGGTGTTTGTCCAAAAGGACTGGAATTGGGGATCCAGTGGACCATTAAATAGAAGAAAGACATGGAACAAAAAAAGAAAGATAGTTAGAAATGGGTCTTAGGTTTTGACAAATCATAGAACAAGTAATTATGAGGAATTACCAAGTCATCAAAGAAAAGAAGAGAAAAGGAAGATGTGATGGTTGCTTCAGTACTTACCAAGAAGGAAATGTTGTGTTCCTCTGGTTTTTTTGTGGTTTTTGTGTGGAAATGTTGTGTTCCTCTGRTTTTTTTGTGGTTTTTGTGTATCTKCTTGTATAAGAGTTGTTACTTTGGCTTTTCTTGAACTGTCTTTGGTGGTTATTCTAGGTTAACAATATGTTCCAATGCATTCTTGACCCAGTGATCAAAATAGTCCTTGATTAGTGGGATGGTTATTTCTTGCTTAACTAAAAGTGTGAAAATATCCTTCTATACTTCTTTACATTCCACCTGGACTTGGTCAATGGATGAGAAGTGGTCTTTTTTGTCATTAACAAATGTAACAAGCCAATGTTTCATTTCTTCATCAGGAAACTCCCAGAGGTTGTCGAAGTCATTAGCTAATGAGATCTTCATTGTTGCCAAGTGACTATTAAGTTCTTCTTTATTGATTATGGTTGAATTCTTGAAATATTTTGTGCCCTACAAGTATTTAACAATAGAACATAATTTTAAAATAGCATCTCCTCTCCTTTCATTTATTTTTCACAAGAAACAATTGCATCTTGTATCATTTGTACTCATGCTTCCCAGCCTACCTTTATTTGTTTTATTCTTCTATTTGAGGGAAATCCATGTTGATTTCTTTGATGGTCATTCATAGTAGTGACTCATGCAATGAAAGTATTTAGCTCGTTTTTACAGTAGGATTCATCATGTTGCAAATCTCTTTGCAAATATTTAATAAAATTTGTAATCCTTTGTGAAAGATTATGTAGGTCGGTACTGACCTCCCGTGCCTATTTGATTATCTCAAGTCTTATGTTGATGTTTTTAGCAACATAGACTCTGACACTATTCAGCAATTGAAGTTCTTTCTTGATTGAATTTGAGGTTCTTGGAGGAGTTTTTTCTACCGAAAGTATGGTCAATGGCTATGCAAATAATGGCTTGGGAGTTAGTGCCTCCTCAAGCTCATTTATTATCTTCTTCAATTTAATGGTACACAACTACTTCTCTAAAATTGAATCGAAAAGAGCATCTCTTGTAGAAATATGTAGTTTCATGAGGCCAGATGGTCCAACTTTTGAGATACCGACCACTGATCTTAATTTTTGAATTACCTTTCTATTTTTTACACTGGCCCTATTTAGCTACAATTTGTTTTCATCCTTTTTGTATTGGTTATTGTGCAACATCAAGGATTGATGTTCAAACAAAATCGGTTCTTTTGTTGCGAGGTCTTGTTTAATCTCCTGTATTTCGATAATTCTTTGAGCTACCCAATCTAGTAGCTCTATACTATCGATATACATATCATCAACATATACTAGACTTTCTAGATATTGTGAATTATCTCTATTTGGGATTCATTTCCCTTTTTGTTGGGAGGTTGCATGTGCCCGTTCAAGATTTACATGATGTGGTTGGTCTCCACCATCACCTCCAGCACACCCATCATTACTCTCTTCTTCACTTAGATTTTGTTGTTGTGTTCTTTTCCAAGAGGAGGAGCTCTTGCGTGATTGGAGATTGGAGGAAGACTAGACATTAGTAGTGATTTTCCCCCTTTGTCTTACTTTGATTTGTAATTTTGTATTTGAACTTATTTATGTCGGAAAGTCATCACTGCATCCTTTGTTTTCCTTTTTGCATAGGGATCGTCATCGGTTTCCTCATCAAATCTCGTGAAGAGATTAATGTATCTTATGGATTGTAAGTGTCGCAAAAATACACCCTCTGGGTCAAAAATTCCTAGAGGTTGTGCTTATTTTAGATTAAATACACTAAGTGTTTCCGAGACTCCTTTCAGATGTGTTAGATTCATGGTGATTGTTCCACCAACTCGAAAAGGAAATGTAATGAATTGTTTTTTTTCTTGTCAAACAAAATACACCATGCTTTATATTGTCGACAAAATTCCACTACAAAATATCTATCGCAAACAAATGTAAGGAGTAGAAGGGCGTTTTATTGGCAACCATACAACTGGATGTATGTATGGTTTTCCTCTTGAATGCAAATGCCCTTTCCCTTCAGATATTCCTCAACTTCTTGAGTTATTCTCTTGGGATCTTCCCCAACCAACATGTGTCTGAACTATCTAACAAAATTATCTTGAACATTGTAAAAATTAAATAATGCTTTATGTTTTCATAGCACTAGGTGTCAGAATTGAACTGGCTTGTTGTGTGTATTTACACTCATCTTTTTTATGTATTCTCTTGAGATCTGCCCCAACCAACTTGTGTCTAAACTGTCTAACAAAATTATCTTGAACAATGTAAAAATTGAATCGTGCTTTATGTTTTCATAGCACTAGGTGCAAGAATTGAACTCGTTCATTGTGTATATTTACACTCGCTTTAACCCAGAGACCATTAAAGACATTGCAATAGATGATTGCAAACACTAGATATGCAACCATAAAAAATCTTGCAGTACTTAAGTATTTTATCAATTGAAAACAAAGTTCATTTGATATCACTTTTGTCCAATCAAACATCGCATCCTTCTGAAAGGAAAGTACAGTGTATACAGTGTTGACCTGGGTATGTTTTAAGTTGACTGTCACCCAGCTACACGCACAAACAACCATTGAAAGTCATGGTATGGATCTTGTAGAAAAGTTATATCAATTGTTGAACGGTCGTTCAACATGTTTGTAGACAGTAGCGTAAATTCTCTCAATATATTGGAACCGCATGCTTGAGAGGCTAGGAAGATGTCTGCATTGGAAACCTTAAGAGGTTTATTTGCAGAAGGAAGATAGAGAATTTTCTTGAACACCTTGGGAGTAAGCACAACTATATTCATTTCTTATGTTTTGACTTTAATCATTATTTTCCTGGAATCGAACCTTCGAGCACACCAGGATACCAGTTCCTTGAAGTCAAAAACTTCAGGTACACAGCCAATGTTGATAATCCCTATGGTCCATAGTTTGTCGTTTTTATTTTCTTTTGGACTCTTGTTCAAGAACCATTGGTAGGAAGCAAACTAGTGGAAATTCTTGTCCTATCTCACTAGTGAATACACAGTTTCACCACAAAGGGATCAAATCTTCTTTTATTTTCCATATCATTGTTTTTTTAATGGACCTGACATAGGTGAACCTTATGAATAATAGATTATCGAGTTCCAAATGCTTTAAATCCAACTACATGGCACATATTTACTAGGATGTCATTTCCACACATATGAACTATATTTTAAATGTGTGTAATCATAATTAGAAACCATTAAGTATATCATAGAACAACGAGACATTTATTTTGCATTATTCATGATCATCTCCTTTTCTTCATAAGTCATAGTAAATCAATTTGACATAAAATATTCAGTTTTAGTGCAAATTACATGGCTTTTCAAAATCTGTGTTGCAAAAGTATTGGATGTACAGATGACGTGAATTGAAAAAGATATGGTTGTGGCAAGTGCAGAGATATGATAGTAGAAAAGGGTTCGACACAAGGTAAAATATGGCTAAGTAAATATCCTTTTGATGACGCATTTTTTGGAAGATGGTTACATCTTCAGTTAGTACATCATCTACATGAGGGATGACTAAAAATTAAATACGAACCATCGATTTACAGTCGTTGCCATTGATTTAAAGTCGTTGTCATCTGAAAGTCTCTAAGAAGTTGATGTCCATGTCATATTCTTGAAGTTTAGCAAGGAAGTTTGTCCATCGACCTTCTCTAAATTGTCACTAAAGAAATATTGTTACTGAAAGATGTGCTACATAAGTTACCCACAAAAGAACGTTGTTTTATTTTTCTATCTTCTATACGTGTGTTTTTTTAAATGCAATTTGATATACATGAAAGTTATGGATAGTGCATTATGGAGGTCGAATTGCTTTAAGGAAAAGTGCATGGGCTGTATTTACTGAAATGTCCTTTCCACACATGAATTTGTTACGAAATATGGGGAACGATAAATAGAAACCATTAAGTAGCTCATAGAAAACTGTGACATTTACTTCACACAAGTGCTAAATAGCCTTTGTTTTTTCACAAATCCGAGCAAATAAATGTGCCATAAATGAATCGGTTATCGTGAAAATTACGTGGCTTGTTAGAATCCTTGGTGTAGAACAATTGAAAATGTGAAGGTGTGGAAGCATGTGACTATGGGAGGATCAATGCTATCAATTTTCCACAGAAGGGTTGAAAATAGAATTAGAACAAATCCTGACTGTATGGACCATATACATGTGCAAAGTACATAGGTGAAAAAAATATTAGTGCACGCAGTGCAATATTGTGATGGAAAAATAATGTGCAAGATGTGAAAAACGACTAAGTAAAAAGGATTTTAACTAAGAAATTTTCAAAAAATATTGTATTGGTAGAAGAATTTTATACAAGATTTTCATTGAGAATATTGTACAAGACTAGCCGATACATGTGCTACTAGAACAAAAATGCTCCTTTCTTCTTCTAACTACCATGCTTTTGCAGATGTTATATAAAATTCTTATGGAAATCCATTGTGTTTCAAAAATTTCCTTATCAAAATGTGTTTTCTATGTAGCAATTATTGATAGTTTATACAGTGCTTTGCATTGGCTGGATACACATGCTTTAGTCAACCATGTCTTTTGCATGTTTGCACTTCATGAAGGATATTTATAGTTTCAATACCAGTTATCAATTTACAATCCTTATCATTTGATAGTCTCACACAAGTATATCCCCCACACATACAAGAGTTACTCTATTTTCAACAATTGTGCAGAGAATTCACACAACTCACCGCACCGCACTCCCACACCCCTGCACTTATGCACTTCTAATACTACGAATAGTTGCAAAATTGCATCTTCTATTTCCAACCCACTCAAGAGAGAAGACCTTGCATTTTAATTGATTTCATGTGTATGTAAATTTAGGATTCATGGTAACGTGGACCAAGAAAAGTTATTATAGTTGCTAGTTGTTTTCAATTCTATTTGATTGGTCATTGCATGCAAGTTACTGAAGTGGGGAATAGCAATATAAATTGCCTATTTTGAAATACTGGATACACAGGCTTCAGTCAACCATGTCTTCTACATGTGTGCACTTCATGAGGGATATTTATAGTTTCAATACCAGTTATCAATTTACAAGCCTTATCATCTGACAGTCTCAATGAATTTGATGTCCATGTCATATTGTTGAAATTTGGCAAGAGATTTTTCCCATAGACATTCTCTAAATTGTTTTTGAAGCAGTATTGTTACTACAGGATGTGGTACATAATCTATGTGCACAAAAGTGTTGGTTTCTTTTTCTATCTATTATACCTATGTTTTTTTCAATGGACTTTGATATACGTGAATGTTATGAATAGTACATTACGGAGTTATAATTGCGTTATGGAAAAGT
This sequence comes from Picea engelmannii, assembly GCA_009831015.1. NCBI lineage: Eukaryota > Viridiplantae > Streptophyta > Pinopsida > Pinales > Pinaceae > Picea > Picea engelmannii. Next base: position 43,780 of record ML821442.1, read on the forward strand.
GCATGGGGTGTAATTACTAAAATTTCCTCTCCACGTCTGAATTAGATATGAAATATAGGGAATGATATATAGAAATCATTAAGCAAACAATAGAAAAGTGTGACATTTACTTCTCACTAGTCCTAAATAACCTCTATTTTTTGGAAAATTCAAGAAAATCAACGTGTCATAAATCACTCAGTTATTGTAAAAATTAGGTGGCTTGCCAAAAGCTTGGGTGTGGAACCATTGCAAATGTGAAAGTGTCGAAGAGCGGAAGTGTGGGATGTTCACTGGTATGAATTGTTTGCACATGGATTGAAAATAGAATTAGAACAAGTGTTGGTTGTGCAGGGGATATACTTATGCAGAGTGCGGAGGTGTGGAAGAGATAGGTACATGGAATGTGGAGATATGGTCATGGAAAAGGGCTTCACACAATGTGAAAAATGGCTAAGTAAAAAGGCTTTTGACTAAGAAAATTTTGAAATATAGTGGATTGCTAGAAGAATTTTATACAAGATTTGCATTGAGAATTTTGTGTTGGAGTAGCAGGTACATGAGCTAGTATGAAAAAAAGGCCTCATTTATTCTAATTGTGATGCTTCTGCAAATCTTATATAAAATTCTTGCACCAATTTACTGTGAACCAAAAATTTGGTTATCAAAAGGCTCTTTTAACATAGTGTTTTTTCACATTTTATTCAATGTTTTGCATTAGTTGTAGGCAACCACTTCATGCAATCATGTATTGTGCATGTTTGTACTTGGCATAGGCACATTCCTTGCATAATCAACAATTTATTTCTATCTCATGTGTAGATAATTCATAGCATCCATCGTCCTGCACTTCGCACCATGCAATTGGGACAAGGCATGCAATTTGCACCATAAGTGACCCATTTATAGTATGTTGATTTGCTATGATTTACGATGAAGGGGAATAGATTTAGACATTTAGAAATAATACAAAGAAAATGTCTTGCCTTTTAATGCATTGTTCAATGTGTCTATCTATGGTTACTTGTATTTTTAAGGCAATTCACGTGTGGAAAACAAATTTTACTAAATGGTGTGATGCAACTAGCTTTAAAGCAATCCAATCTCCGCAATGTATTTATGTTTATGAATTTTCTAGCCATAAATTGTTTTACTTAGTCATTTTCCATATTGTGTAGAGGTTGTTTCCATTACCATGTGTCCGCACTCCGCACAACTATATCTTCAGCACATCCATTTCTCATGTTGTGTTGATGATTTTTCCATTACCATGTGCCCGCATTCTGCACAGCCACATCTTTTGCACCTCCACACTTCACAGACATATATGACCTACACATCAAACAACCTATATTAAACCCTTGTGTGAAAAGTTCATAGGATTCATCCCTCTTCACTTCGATGCCCTATTTTTAACTCTTTCCAACATAATTCATATTACTTATGCTTTTATATTTATTCACTTCGGTAATGTTTGTCTTTCGAAAATCTCCAAATTAGACGCCTTTTTACTTTGCAAATTTTTCAAGTTGTGCATAGGATTTTTCTATGACCATATATTTGTAGTGTGCACAACCATATCTTCATCACTTGTGTAGTCTACAGAGATGTCTCCCACACAGGAAAGAGTTGGTCTATTTTTTAGCTTATGTGGAGAAAATTCATATGATTGATTCACCTGCATATGCACATATCTACGATTGTGCACTTCTTCATTATGTATATCTATATCTTAAGCGCTCCCACATTTATTGTGCAGATAATTCATACAACTCACTGCACCGCACTCCCACACCCCCACACTTCCACACTTCTAATACTATGAATAGTTGCAAAATGACATATTCTATTTCCAACCCACTCAAGATAGTAGAACTTGCATTTTAATTGATTTCTTGTGTATGTAAATTTAGGATTCATGGTAACGTGGACCAAGAAAAGTTATTATAGTTGCTAGCTTTTTTATGTTCTATTTGATTGTTCATTGCATACAAGTTACTGAAGTGGGACATAGTGATATAAATTGTCTATTTTGAAATCCTAGGATGCACGTTGTGTTAACGTTTTTATTTGCAAGGTCATGAAACAAATTACCTATTTTGAAATCCTAGGATGCACATTCTGTTAACGTTTTTCTTTGCAAAGCCATGAAATAGATTACCTGGAAAATAACTTAACTATGGAAACTATCTTATTATGAGTTCAAGTGTTTAAAATGTATTGGAACAGTAGAAGAAAATGATTTCTCAAAGCCCGTGGATAAAATAATTTAGAAACATAAATGTTTTGTTGAGAAAGAACTCGGGAAAACTGTATTGAAGGCTTGTATAGTTTTTCTAGATTTGTAATCATCGAAATGAAGCTAGAAACTTTTGGACAATTTCTACCATATATAAATTTTAGTGAAACTTATGCAATTCACTGAGTTTTTGGTTTGATATTTAAACTCCATATGAGTATGCATCTATGTCAAACAAATAAATTTTCATTTGGAACCTTGTGCAGACACCTGTACACAATACGCTATGGAATAAGAGAAATATTTCACTTAATGTAGCAATTAAACATCATGTTTCTTATTGAATTTTGATTGCATTTGGTTCTATATAGGAAAATTAGAATATTATTATTAGTGTTTATTATGAGACATATTTATCATAGATACTATAGAAATAGAAATATATTCAGTTAGACCAACTTGCTTAAATTAATAGAAAGTACATTGATCATTCCATGCTAGGCCACAAGCAAGGAAATATACAGATCGACATTAATATCTCAAAGCAGACCATATATATAAGTTGTTAGTTTCTATGCAACAATAGTGCGAAATTGTTTCTATCAGTAATTCCTGACGTTGTGAACAGATGCATATGGTGTTTGCAAACAACATCAAATTTGTTAAACATATCAAGGTTGGACTAAAATTCCATGTCAACGACAATTTTGGAATCATTAAATAACAAAAATTGTTCCAATTTCAATCTATCCCTAATGAAAATATATCAACATCGCAATGTAACCCTAATAATAATATGTAAACATCTAGTTCAATGTTCATTAAAATTTTGACATAATTTAATTGCAAAATTCAATACAACGACATTGCAATCTTAACAATGTCCAGTAAATACTTTGGAGTCAAAATGTACGTACAATGCACATGCTATTGCTGGTATTTAAAAACTATATAGGTAATATGTATATAAAATGTATATGTTATTACGCATCAACATTTAGATCAATATAAAAATATATTTCTAGTATCAGTACAAAAAAATTTGAGAGTTGCAGATTACACAGACATGTTCAAATGGAGTTGAATATGCATTTGTTTCTATCCCTTAAATCTGTTTATACAGTACAAATCTTAATAATTTAAATTGTGTGTGTAGGTGGGGGGGTGTTTCCAAATAATATTGCACACGATATATGTAGATAGAGTTGTCAATCTATACTTACAATGTTTGTTGAGCTAGTTAGTTTTTTTAGATCTTTGACTGATTCTATTGTGATTTTGGTTATAAATGTCAACTGTGTTGTGAAAAACACCTTTTCTTTTGCATCTCTCCTCTTGGTTATATTTTTAAATAGAAAAATGGGAAAATTACCTATCTGCAATTGATGTTCCATTGAAGCAAAGAAATCTCCATATGTCTCAAACAACTGCAGTTGAAATATAAAATATTGTAATTGTTGTATAACTTGACTTAAGATATATTAGCATATAAATGATAAACCATTGACCATGGAAAAGCACATTGTTTCTTTGTCATCCTCTGTCTTGCCATCTAATATATGCAAATTGTACTGCAATCCAACTTTTCTAGCGAGGGTGACGACAACTCCAATAGTTCCAATAGGATACATGTTTGTATTATTTGCAAATTGTTTGAGTGTTGTGTCTAGTATGAAATTGTATTCTTTATAGGTTGGAGACATTGTCTCTACGACACTTGATTCAAGTATCAATATAACATGATCATAATCACCATGTTCATAACCACTTTTTGGTAAAATTTTGAAATTTGTAATAGATATTCTAGTAGTGGGAATAATATTTTGCTCATGTCTTTCAATGAGGTGTGCAAGAACAATCAATGTAATTGTCATCATGCCATTTTCATTTGTCATATCAACATGCAATATTTTGCGTGATCTATTCACTTTATCCAAATATGTGTTGTAAACAACCATCAAGTCTCCAATAAATACTTATCCAATTCTACAACTGTTCAAATCCTCTGTTGAGACAATATTCCAAGTTGCGGAGCTGCATCATCGTATAGCAATTACAAAAAAAAAGAAATATGAAGAAAATTTCCATATATATTTTCCCCAACTGCACAATTTACATGTTTATATACATACCTTTCCAATTTATCGTGTTGCACATGGATAGGTACTTCACCTGTTCTTGTTACACTTGACTCTCCAACATTGATTGCTTCAATTCCAGGTATTCCTATTTTGCTTGAACTGAACATAGAAATTTGCAAATTGCATAAGCACCTAACACTATTTGGTTCCCATGTCTACAAGAGAGTGTTTATAAATATCTATCTATGTTTTGGTCATTATCACAGTGTGTAGAAGGAAAATAACTTATGGAAATTTACCTCTAACTCTGTTGTTGGGAAAAAATTTGTGATCCACCAGTACTAAAACTTCCCTCGCTCCTCCAACTTCTCCTGCTTGGAACATGGAAGATGTGAACTCTAAGCACATACAATATATTCTATGTTATGTTTACATTGACATATGCCCCTCTCTTTTTTTCCTCCCTTTTTTCTTTTGTGCCAAATGTATATCAACTATGCAATACACAAAAGCACATTTCACACCACACAGTACATAGCACTTCAAAAGTGTTAATTATATGTACAAGATTAAATTGTGAAAATTCCTACAAAATAAAAATATTTGTGAAGTGTAACAGACTCTGTGATGAACATTTACTCTTCAGCAGTGTCCATTGCAACAAACTTGTACTTTATGTTATAATATATATATATATGCATTCACACAACACTTAAAACCAGATCTTGTAATTGAAATGCATCATAAATGAACAATCAATTCCACAACCATTGCATGATCTTATGGAACTGTAAAAGTACATGACCATGGTAGAGTACATTTAAGCAATTGAGAAGCATACACATAAAGCATAGAATTATCCTAACACCCACCACAAGATTTTACATGCGGGATATTTTGCGTTGTTATATGGTATAAAATTCCTCAAACACCCCAGGAAGTTGTGGATGCATCCACTAGCTCAATTTTTCCTCGTACACGTCAGTAAAGAATAAACAATAAAGTCGATGACAATAAAGCATTAGAAACACCTACTATAATGCACACAGGTCAAATTCATTGTGAAGTCTCAAAGCATTGCATGAATTAGTGTGGCATCCCACCATATTAGCACATGAATCATATAGCCAAGGACACAACACGTATAATTACACATCCATCGGCAGGACAAGGCTTGCTCCAACCACATAGGATAAAAAGACAACTTGACAGGTCAGCGAATTCGGAAGATATCAACCAATAGGTGAAGTTATCGGAAGCATATAGGACACTGGACATGACAACACTCTTTCACAGTACACGATGTTTATCATCATCAAATATTCAAACAATCGGATCCAGCCAGATCACACAAGTACATTGGGCACAGATAGTTATGACCCCACACTATGCAAGGGCCATTAGTAGTATGATGAATCATTTTCGTTGCATACAAAATTAAAGGATCCTAGATCCTAATTGCAACATATCAATACAGGAACACCATCACATGGAGCCGAAGGGAAAATAGAAACATCGCAACACCAATTTCCAGTCGTCTTCCTAACTATTTATACGACTTGTCAGGACCATAGTATTAAGAGTCAATCTCCATTTCTCCACAAATAGAGCTCCCACCAGCTCTCAATCAAGAAGTTCCACCATCCATTCATTCATCAGGTCCATTTATCCTAGGAATTCTATTTCCACCGCAAAATCCCTGAATCCATGGCTTCTCCTAGAAAACATATGATTTTATATAGTCCACAATTCATGTAAAATGCCTACAATCCCATAGTTTCATTCTCACATCAATTGACACTACGAACACAACTGTTGGGAAGGGTACCAAACCTACAATTCATGATAAAGATGCCTAGACTCACCAAACAATTGATTGAATTGGGCTTCGAAGCTCCTGTGGTTCACCAACTCTCTAAGCCAACATCTTATGTACATTTTGTCATGGTTCATCACCTTTGTTGAACTTGGTGGGTCCATTCTGAAGACTACCCCCTCTATTGGTTTTAGTTGTCCTAGTCTTCCTCATTATCAACCAAGTTGAACTAGAGACGAGGATGACAGTGGTTCTACTCGTTGTAGCGATTACTTGGTCCTAACCATATGCAAGTGCCCAAGTAACTGGGAAATTTTTTAGCTACAAGACTTGGGCTAATCAGTGCTTGGATTTCTGGAAAGCGGGATGAAATATGTTTACACTTCGCTAGTCCAAAGCCAGCCCAAGTAGATTAAGAGCCCGAAAAAATGTACACCAAATCCAATTGTCAGCTTCGAGAGGACTCTACTCATTCGAAAAGTTGTGTCGGGATGCAACCATAGCCCAGAAAGATGGTTTACACTTACTCAAGCAATGTGCATATATCCAACTAGTCACATTTAGAACTCTCACAATTCAAGATAACATTTTTCTGACATTACAATACCACATGAGTCAAGGACGACTAAGCTAATAGTGTTTGAAGTGTGTTAATCATCAAATGCTAGTGTTATAATTATGTAACATGGTGTGATTTGTATAAAAATAAACCATCATGCACCATATGTCAACATTATCCTTGCTTTCTCTTCTTTCTCCTTTATACTAGTTGTTGCATCAAGCGATAAGGTTACCAGATATAAATAAATAATACCATCTTGTTCACAAATATTATTATCGTTTGACAGATAAGTTTCAAATGACAGTACAACCACATATTAACAAGAGAGATCCCATGGCGCAGTTCAATGCAACCATTACTGAAATAAGTAGAGTATATAGCACAGTTCTATGAAATGTACTAGTCTGCCTTTTTATGCATCATCCATATAAAATAAAAATAGTATAAAGTTTGTTTATTTTTGCAATCCAATGTGTCTTTTCTCCATTCAATGGATATCTATTTTAATGCTCTATGTTTATTACTATGTTAATGGATTATCATCCAACCAATACAAGTCCAATATTTTTTCTTGAACACATTTTCCATTCACATATGATAGAAGCCTAATTGGTCCATGTAATTCCCATATTGTCTCTAGTGACAACTTGTTCAATGCGCCACTAAACATTCAATATGCATATGCCTTGGAGTATTGTACATCAATTCTTGACAAACCTTGAATTTTCAACCCACCATATATAGGATACTCGTGGGTGCAATATTCACTTTGGATTATACACACTACTAAGCACTATGAATACATATTGCCACATATGTATATAATTTACCAAAAAAAAAAGGTGTTTGTTGCATAATTTTTATGGGCATACCTCCTCTTCAGACATTGTTCTTGAGTTTCTTCTCATGTATTGCTTGTAACTTCTTTCTCTTCTGCAATTGTTCTATTTCATTTTGATGTGAAAGCAGTGAATAAAATGCAACAAATAGGAAAATAAACTCTTATGTCAAAATCACATGTAATATACAATATTAATAAATAACAAATGAAAAGAAAATGAATAGTATACATATAAAATTATAAATATGTACCTTTCCCATGTTTGTTCTGTGTTTCTTTTTTTCCCCTATTTTCTTTTTAAACACTGGTGATTGTTTTGATGTATTGTACATCGAATAACACAAATAGCAATGCAGATGGATGTCGGTGAGATGCAAACACAATGTAAATTGTCGATATTTGATTTTATCTGCGATCAGAATCTATGTTATACCAACTACATGTCATGTCCAACACAATTGATTGATCCAACACAAAAACAAGAAATTTCTAAATATGTAACAAGACTATGAAAACATGCGTTCGTTCAACTGGAAGGAAATCAAAATTTGTGAATATGTAAACAAAATATGGAAATATGCCAATATGTGTTCATATGTCCATGTAATTCAATATGGCAATGTTTACTATGATTTACAAGCATTTCATATTGAAAGTCTAAAACAACAGTCCATTGTTTATTTATAGTGATGTTTTCATCCTTGTATACAACTATGGAACATAGTTATTTTAATGCTCTCGTGACATTGTATCTTCCATGTTTTAGTTTATGTCATTCAGATGATTCTTAAGCTATGGCTATAGCATTGAGCAACCGAAAAAAATAAAAAGAAAAATACAATCTCAAAACAACATACCTTATTTTTGTTTTTGTTTAACTTTGATTCTTTTTTTATCTACATAGTTTTTGAAATAGCTCTTGACCAATTTAACCTACCCATGAAAAAGAAAAATAACAAACAGCTACTAATTTTCTTTGGCATATATGATGCACACCAAAAATATTTCATTCAACCATTTGATATAGTAACACAGCTAAAAAAAGAGGATTGGTTTGCTTAAATATTACACCAATGCCAATGCAAATTTGAATGAAATGAAGTAATTTCACTATGCATGAAGCACACATTATCAAATAATAAGAATAGATTGTTTTGGACCACATATCAATCGGGATGTCGGATGTCAAGATTAGTAGATTTTCTATGTATTATATTCAACTATGTTCATGGACGTGAGTGGGGCATATAAAAACAAGCAAAGAAACTTCTTGCACATGTTTTTCAAATACATAAATTAATATGAAAGACCACTGGATAAAATCAAGATACTAGATCAATACTTTCAATATCTCCAACTATTTCTTCCAAAATGCACAAGTGTGGAACGCTACATGGTATGAACACTACCCACATGTGTTGAAACCAGACCAACTATTGGTTGTGCAAGAGACATACATGTGTGAACATCGGAGATATGGCCATATAAAAATCCTCCATCCGACGTAAAAAATCGCCCAGTAAAAATGATTTTTACTAGGAAATTGTCCAGAGATAAATAGATCACAGAGTTGAGATTACGCCAAGACAAAGACCATGATGCGAATTTGCTAAATTATATTTTCCACATATATCAACTAACTTTCGAATAGGGGTATTCATAAACAAAAACCATTAATAAGTTGACAAATAAGCAACACATTTTCTTCGAATTACTTCTAGATCTATGCCCTTTCCTCATAAATTAGAGAAAACCAATGTGCCATAAATCAATGAGTTATCCTGCAAATTAAGATGCTTGTCAAATCCCTCATGCGAAACTATTGCAAGTGAGGGGGTGTGGAAGTGAAATGGTGTGGGAAGAGGACTCGTATCATTTCTTCGCACAAGGTTTGAAAATAGACCAAGTATC
>ML821442.1:53599-74375 GCA_009831015.1 Picea engelmannii
CCAAGTGTTTCCTATGCACACGACATACCTATTTGCAGTGTGGATGCACAAAACAAATAACTATGTCGACTGCGGAGATATGGTCATAGAAAAATCTTCCACACAACCTAGAAAAAGATAAAATAAAAAAAGTTGTTTGACCAAGAAATTTCCGAAAGATAAATATAGCACAAAGCATAGATTGCTTTAAGACCTAGTGGATGACACGTGTTTACTAAAATTTCCTTTCCCCGGATGAATTACATTCATAATACACATAATTATAAAGAGAACACACTACCCAACCCATAGAAAATCATGACATTTACTTGGAAATAGTTCGAAATCATTGCCCTCTTACTGTAAATCCATTATATCTACGTATAAAGGCATTTGACTACAAAAATTATGAAACATAACTAAATAATATATCTTGAATTGATTTAAGACCAAGTGCATAACGCATGTTTACTGAAATTTCTTTTCCAAACACATGAATAACCTCTGGAACATAGATCACCATAAATAGAAACCACTATGCAGTCCATAGAAAAGCAAGACATCTAGTTTGCATCAATTCTAAATCTTTGTCGTTTCCTCCTAAATCCAAGCAAATCAACACATCACAAATGACCCAACCATCATCCAAATCACCTAGCTTGTCACAATGTGCGGCGTGGAACTATTCAAAATGTGAACCTACAAAAGCATAGCACCCCGCGAGGACCTGTTATCCCCAACTCATAGGGATAACTAAGGAGATGGTGTCTCGAGCCCCTTATGTTGCAGACATGGAGTAATGAGAGACATCTTGATCAGCAGTTTCCACTTGTATAGACATATACCCACCTCGCCACCACAGTTTCAGGTTCATCACGATGGTATCCACCACATCAAATGGCTTCCAGAAGACATTGGGTCTTTCTCCATGAGGTACTATCCAGGTATCATGGTGAGTGTCATTTCAATATTTGAGGCATTTGTGTTTGCTACATCTATAACTTCTTTTTATTATGTAACGTTTTCTTGGAAATTATGTTCTCTTCCATGTTTCACTTTGGTGGTTGACATTGTGCCCTAGTAAGTGGGTCATCCTAACGGATAGGTTTGCTATTGGAAGGTCCTCTTGACGAGTCACCATGCCATTCCTGACCATACTTGTCACTTTTCATGCTTCATCCCCTCATCTCCTTACCTTTTGGGATTTTCGAGTGTATTGACCCAAGAAGGGATTGCCCCTCATTTCATGGGAAGAAGGGGTTGAAGGCCCAGAGGCTTGTAGCTAGAAAAAGATAAAATCCAATCATGAACCTTCTAGATGCTCACCCAGGGATTCTGAGGACAATGAAATGTATCTCATAAGAAACTGTTGGGACATGTGAAAAATAAATAATGCAAAATTCCAACCAAGGTGGAGAATGTGTGGGCACTATTTTTCATGCTTAGATAGAAGCCCCACACATGTTTTCAACTTGGGGAAGCATGATGTCACCGGAGTAGAGTCAAGGTGGGAACTATTTTTGATGCTTAGGTAGAATCCCCACCTTAGATTCAACCTGAAAACATCTTAAAATAATAAAAGGAAATAAATGGGCTTGGAAAACAGTTGCATTGAAAATGAAGGTGCGTCACACCCTCTACAAAGGCACCCATAAATGGGACACTACAATCATATGTATGTCATGAACCTCATGTCCAAGAGTCTTTCCCACATCCATGTCACCTCATCCACTTGACTTAGAGAGAGGTATGCTTGGGAAACACTCATAAACTTGTGGTATGATTCATCCAATAGGTCTCTTTGTTAACCCTCCCATACCTAAACTTGGAAAATTGCATAGGTTCTTTGAGCACTTGTTTGTTTTGACAAGATAGTTTGTATGTACATGCTTGGATGGCTCTTTTATTGATTTGATTTACTTATTATAATTCATTTTACATGAGATCCTTGGAGGGCATATTCATTGTCTTTGTAGGAACCAATTGGTGGTTAGATTTGGAAGAACAAGCCTAGCTTGGGCTTCCATGGGGATTGAAGTCCAAAGGTTGGATGTCAAGGGCCCACATACAGGATGATGAAGACATGCATTTGGAGGCCTAGAAGACATAATAGAGGACCTAACCTAGCCCCTACCACCCAAATGATTTTCCTAAGGAGGCCAAAACATCACCTTTGAGGGCTTGACATCACATCAGGGCTAGGGTTTGGTGGTGGTTGAGGACACTTGGCATGTTTTTAAGAAAGGAATCCTTGGATAATGCAGGAGAAGGTTGGCTTGAAGACACTTGGATTTTGGAGGCCTAGCGCACTCATATCCCACTCCAATGACTTGAAAAAGTGCCAAAACGTCACCTGATAAGGATGAGGTCTTACTTTAAGGTTTTACTTATGTGCACTAATTTTTTTTTTGCATTGGAGAAGTAAAATTGTTTGCATTGGTAAATGTGTTTTGGTGAGATATCAATCTTGTTTAAGTTGGATTCTTTTGTGGATGCCTTGAGGTTTCCAAACCCTCTAGGGCATATTGGTTCTCTTATCCTTCTTGGATATTTTATAACTTTTAATATACGACCATTAGGTCTACAAAACCCTAATACAAATCTCTTAATAACTCACAAACCAACTGTCAAAAGTTGCTAAACTTTTTCCACTATCCTCTACTAGTCTCAGCGCATTTTTTGGGTGGATTGTTGGCAAGTTTTGGTGGTTGATCTCTTTGTTGTAACAACTTGTTTTCTACAGCCATAACGCTGATAATTATCTATGTAGTACTTGTTTATAACAGCCTTACCTTCATGCTAAAGTCTTTCTCTTTCAATCTTGAGTTAAACTAGTCATTGCTAACTTGTCTATTGCAAATATTAACTAGACTTTTAGCAACTTTATTTGCAGTTGTTATTACTCTTTGTAGCTGATATATATTACTATTTGTTGCTGCAATTAAGTACATAAATCTTAAATTTCTTGTCCGACATATTATTGGGCGTGTATCTTTGTTCTCCTTATGTCTCGGGAAGGTACCATCACTATTTGGCAGGTCTTCTATACCATGGTACATCTTCCACCATCTATGAGACTCTTTTCAAGACATTCTTACCTTTCATAATTGACCCATAGGGGGAAATTTCATCATCTCTTTGTTTTCCATCTTGTTTCCCCTAGGGTCACCCAATATTCCCCCCCTTGAGGTGATTACTTCATCTCTAAAGTGACGGGAATTCCTATCTAAGGTGGAAATGGGTAGTTGTTCTCTTAGTTGTCACCATATTGTGGTTTTGGTCGGGATTTACCCAACCTACAACTTATGCGATAACATTTGGTGTCATTTCCGGGGAGGATTTTGAATCCTCTTATGTGCCCTAACTACACTTTGGCAAGCTTTCCTAAAGCCCTTTCCCCTAGCTTGCATGGTGAATCCATTTGAGGTAAGTACCCTTTCATTTTTCCATTTCTTGATGAGATAAAACTCATCTTGCGACTCCACTTATGGAAAGTTCCCCTTCCCTTCCCTCCATTTTTTATGAAAACTAAGTTCATATGGCGACTCCATTGAAGCGACATCCCAGATAATGGAACCATGGAATCACGGGATTTACCATGGGCCTTCCACAAGGTATACCCTTCTATCGACATTCAAAATATCCATGCATACCCGAACCTTTTCCCTATAGGGTGGAGGGGAAATTGCCCCAAATTCAATGGTGACCCAACTCTAGTAGTCACCCATGTTGTGAATTGTATGAGGCTTTCTTCAAATATAAATGTAATGCATGAGGATGTACTAATGAAAATTTGTGTGTCTTCTATGGACTTGATTCAAAGGAAGTGGCTTGTAGTCTCGTGTGACCCAAAAAGTATCTAGTATTCTACAAAGCTTGTTGAATAATTTATCAGGTATTGGGGGGCGAATACTCAAGATTTGCATACTACTCTCCAAGATCTCAAAGATGCTCTTTACAGAGAAGGTTTTCTGGTGGATGACGAGACAACAGTTGAAGAGTGTGAAGTTGAAGGAGTACCACCCACCACCTACAAAAGAGGTGCATGAATAAAGTTGTCAAGAAGATCTCGATGATGAAGACCTTGATGAGACATCGATGTCCATTTTATCGCTTGATGAAGGTGGAGTTGTCCATGCTTTCCTTCCTCCTTCACATGAATACGAAAAAATAATTAGCTTCAATGATATAGATGATCTTGTGGAGGACCCCTTTGACGTGGTTGATCAACACATTAATGATTTCATACATGTTGGGAGGCATATATGGGATGTGGTTTGTTTCAATTTTGATAAAGATCCCATTTACGACATTGAAGGTAGTTCTCAAACAAAAGGGGTTGAATTTTCATCTTCATAGGACTGGTCTTCATGCCCATATGATTCATATGCTTGGCATCCTGGTAATGACATTATCACATTTTTTTCCAGGATGATTTGTCGCAACATACTCATGAAGATTTCCAACCACCATCATGTTGAGATCATGATGGATACCAGGCCGAGGCCAACCTAGAGAAGTCAAAAGCTCACTTTACAAAGTGAAATTATTTTCATCTTGAATATTTTTACAGTGATTCTCGAATGAAGAGGCAACGACTTTCTTTCTCCAGACATGATATATTCCCTTACCTCTTTTATTATTCTCTAAGGAATAATTGGGCTTTCTTGGGATCTCTCATATCTGCTCAGTCTTCGGGTAGTAGTGGTGTGATAAAGGAGGATGAAGATGAGACATTATCCTTACAGGGTATCCCTCTTTAGGGACGGATTAATCAGGCATGTGGCCATTATCTCTAGCAGGATTACCTCCCTCCCACCCATCTCCATGAGTTTCATTTCATGATTGATTATATGTCTATTTATGCTCATGATTATTATGTGTTGGACTTATCTTTGTTGTTTCACATGATTAAGCATAGAGGGAGATACCTTGATTAAATGATGAACAGGTGGTTGCACTAGTTGTACGACTTCACCTGACATTTCAGGACCTGATCTTTAGGGCCCCATGTAAGTAGGTAGGTCATCTTACTTTCCTTGCATTTGCATCTTAATTTATCATATTAGTTTAGTTGCATTTCATATTTCATTTTTTTATACTTTCATATTGCTTTCATCACTTTACATGTTTTAGTTTATAAATTTATGAAAAATGCAAACAAAAAAAAATTCTAGATTAGTTGTCATTTTTTTAATTTTGGATTTCTTTATATGGATGAACGGTGGTAGAACCACCCTGGATTTTACAGTTTTATGTTTCAGTGTAGGCACAAGTCCACTAGGAGATGTTGCGGTTTGCATGAACTCTACGGTGAGTGAATATCCCCAAGCAGGAGCCAGATTTTATCCCCAACTCCTAGGGATAACTAAGGAGATGATGTCTTGAGACCCTCAAGTTGTAGACATGGAGTACTGAGAGACAGCTTGATCATCTATGTCCACTTGAACAGACAAATACGCACTTCACCACCATAGTTCCAAGTTCATCACGACATTATCCACCACATCAAATAGCTTCTGGAAGACATTGGATCTTGCTCCATGAGGTACAAGCCAAGTATCATGTTTAGTGTCATTTAAGTACTTGAGTCGTTTGAGTTTGTTGCATCTATAACTACTTTTGATTATGTAATGTTTGCTTGGACAATATGATCTTTTCCCTGTTTCACTTTGTTGGTTGACATTGCACTCTAATAAGTGGGTCGCCCTTAGGGATAGGTTTGCTACTAGGAGGTCCTATTGATGAGTCATTGTGCCATTTCCAACCAAACATGTCACTTTCCATGCTTCATCTCCTCATCTCCTTACCTTTTTGTATTTTTGGGTGTACTAACTGAAGAAGAGATTGTTCCACATTTCATGGGAAGAAGGGGTTGAAGGCCCAGAGGAATGTGTCTAGCAAAAGATAAAATCCAATAATGAACCTTCTAGATGCTTGTTTAGGGATCCAAGGAAAATGAAATGTCTCTCATAAGACACTAATAGGGCTTGTGAAAAATAACTAATACAAAATGCCAACCAAGGTGGAGAATGTGTGGGAACTATTTTCCATGCTTAGGTAGAAGCCCCACACATGTTTTCAACATGGGGAAGCATGATGTCACCAGGGTAGAGTCAAGGTGGGCACTATTTTTTATTCTTAGGTATAAGCCCCACCTTGGATTAAACCTAGAAACATATTAAAAGAATAAAAGGCAATAAATGGGCTTGAAAAAACGTTACTTTGAAAATGAAGGTGCAACACACCCTCTACAAAGGCACCCATAAATGAGACACTAGAATCCCTTGTATGTCATGAATCCCATTCCCAAGAGTCTTTCCCCTATCCATGTCACTTCATCCACATGACTTAGAGAGAGGTTCGCTTGGGAAACTTCAGGTACGATTCACCCAATAGGTCGCTTTGTCAACCCTCCCATACCTAAACTTGGAAAAATGTGTAGGGTCTTTGAGCACTTGTTTGTTTTGATGAGGTAGTTTGGATGTACATGCTTGGATGGATATTTTACTGATTTGATTTACTTATCATAATTCATTTGACTTTATATCCTTGGATGGCATATTCATTGTCTTTGTAGGACCCAGTTGGTGGAGAGATTTGGAAGAACAAGCCTAGCTTGGGCATCCATGGGGCTTAAATCCCACAGGTTGGATGCCAAGGGCCCACATGCCAGATGATGAATACAAGCCTTTGGAGGCCTAGACAACATCATGGAGGACCTAACCTAGCCCCTACCACCCAAACAATTTTCTTAAGGAGGCCAAAATATCACCTTTGAGGGCTTGATGTCACATCAGGGCTAGGGTTTGGTGGTTGTTGAGGACACTTGGAACGTTTTGAAGAAAGGAAGCCTTGGATAATGTAGTATAAGGTTGGATTGAAGACACTTATCCTTTGGAGGCCTAGCACACTCATCTTCCACTCCAATGACTTACAAAAGTGCCAAAATGTCACCCTAGAAGTGTGACGTCTTACTTTAGGGTTTTACTTAGGTGCAAAATATGGATCAAAAAAGTATTGTTTTGTGTAAAGGGGAAAAATAAGGGTTTTCCCCTTATTTCGTGGTTTACCCTAATTTATGTGGACAAACTATGTTCAGAACATTTTGTATAACTAGAGATCATTTGTAGCTCATTTTTATCATAGCTCTCCCATTGTGAGAAGACTAGTTGGCTGAAATTTGTGCCCTCTTGGGAATTTTTGTTATATCTCTCTTGTGAAAATGCTCTTTGGTGTTATCTCTTGGTTATTGGATGAGGCTAAGTTGTGCACACCTCTTGGAGGCTTCTTTACTTTCTCTTGAATGGTAAATGCTTGGTGAACTAGGGTTTGATCTCTCTCTTTCTTGGAATTGGTAAGGAAAAATATGCATTTGTTAGTTATTTTTTTCTTGTTCTTGGTTATTTTTGGTTGAAACCATAGGAGGAGTATGTCACATACACCCTCCATTAAGATTCATCTCATTTTTTAAGTTTATAAGTCATTTTTTGGACAAGGGTTGCTATGAGAAATACAAGTGTGTATACCCTCCTAGATTTACCCTAGCTTGATTGGCATACCCTATCGAGTAAGAGGATTTACACCCCTAGGGATATTGTTGATATAACTTGTGCCTTAAAGACTCCATTCACCCTATTATACAGGCACTAATCTGATTTTTTTCATTGGAGAAGTAAAATTGTTTGCATTGGTAAACATGTTTTGGTGAGATATCAATCTCGATTAAGTTGGATTCTTTTGTGGATGCCCTGGGGTTACCAAACCCTCTAGGGAATATTGGTTCTATTAGTATTATTAGAGATGTTATAACTTTTAATATACATCCATTATGGATGAAAACCCTAATACAAATCTCTTAATAACTCACAAACCAATCGTCAGAAGTTGCTAAAAGTTTGCCCCTATCCTCTACTAGTCTCGGTGCATTTTTTGGGTGGATTGTTGGAAAGTTTTGGTGGTTGATCTATTTTCTGTAGCAACTTGTTTTCTACAGCCACAAGGCTGATAATTATCTATGCAATACTTGTTTATAACGACCTAAAGTCTTGCTCTTTCAATCTTGAGTTAAACTAGTCATTGCTAGCTTGTCTCTTTCAAATCTTAACTAGACTTTTAGAAACTCTATTTTCAGATATTATTACTCTTTGTTGCTGATATATATTATTGTTTATTTATTCAATTAGGGACATAAATATTAAATTTCTTGTCTGGCATATTATTGGGCCCATATCTTTTTTTTCCTTGTGTCTCAGGAATGAACAATCACTACTTGGAAGGTCTTTTATACTGTGGTACATCTTCCACCATATATTAGACTCTTTTCAATCCCTTAATACCTTCCATCATTGACCCATAGGGGGACATTTCATCATCTCTTCATTTTCCATCTCGTTTCCCCTAGGGTCAGTTGGGATTCCCCCCTTGAGGTGATTACTTCATCTCTAAAGTGACAGGAATACCTATCTAAGGTGAAAATGGATAGGTGTTCTCTTATTTTTCATCATATTTTGGTTTGGGTCAGGATTTTCCCAACCTACAATTTGTGCGATAACATTTTGGTGTCGTTGTCGGGGAGGATTTTTAATCCTCTTTCATGGCCTAACTACACTTCAACAAGCTTTCCTAAATTCCTTTCCCCTAGCTTTCCTGGCGACTCCATTTGAGGGAAGTATCCTTTCCTTTTTCCATTTCTTGATGAGATAAAACTCATCTGGTGACTCTGCTTGTGGAAAGTTATCTTTCCCTTCCCTCCATTTTTTATGAACACTAAGTTCATATGGTGACTCCATTGAAGCGACATCTCGGATAATAGAACCATGCCATCACTATATTTACCATGGGCCTTCCACAAGGTATACCCTTCTATCGACATTCAAAATATCCATGGATACACAAACCATTGCCCTACAAGGTGGAGGGGAAATTTCCCCAAATTCAATGGTGACCCAACTCTAGCAGTCACCCATGTTGTGAACTATATGAGGTATGCTTCAAATATAAATGCAATGCATGAGGATGTACTAATGAAAAAAATTTCTTCTCTGGACTCGAGTCAAAGGAAGAGGTTTGCAAAATCATGTGATCCGAAAAGTATTCATTCTTCTACAAATATTGTTGAAACATTTCTCAGGTATTGGATGCTAGCTACTTAGGATTTGCAGACTACTCTCCAAGAGATCAAATATTCCCTTTACAGAGAAGGTTTTCTAGTGGATGACAAGACAACAATTGAAGAGTGTGAATTTGAAGAAGAGTTTCACCCACCACGTGGAGAAGAGTTTCTTGAAGAACATATCCATGAAGAAATTTGTCAAGAATATCTCGATGATGAAGACCTTGATGAGACATCGGTGTTCATTTTGTCTCTTGATGAAGATGGAGTTTCCATCCTTTCATTTCTCCTTCACATGAAGATGAAAAAATAACTAGCTTCAATGATACTGACGATCTTGTGGAGGACCCCTCTGATGTGGTTGATCAACACATTAATGATTTCATACATGTTGGGAGGCGTAGATGGGATGTGGTTTGTTTCACTTTTGATAAAGATCCCATTTACGACGTTGAAGGTAGTTATAAAAAAAAGGGGGTTGAATTTTCATATTCAGAGGATTGGTCTTCATGCACATATGATTCACATGCTTGGCATCCTGATAATGTTATGATCACAATTTTTTCCAAGATGATTCTTCACAACATATTCATGAAGATTTACAACCACCTTCATGTTGAGATCTTGATGGATACCAGGTCATGGATATCCTATAGCAATCAAAATATCACTCTATAAAGAGAAAGTATTTTCATCTTGAATATTTTTACCGTGATTCTCGGATGAATAGGCAATGTCTTTCTTTCTCCAGACATGAGACTGTCCCTTACATATTTTCTTCTCTAAGGAATCATCGCGATTTCTTGGGATCCCTCATATATTCTCAATATTTGTGTAGCAGTAGTGTGCTAAATGAGGATGAAGATGATACATCATCCTTGTAGAGTAGCCCTCTTCAGGGATGTATTTATCAGGCTTGTGGTCATTCTCTCTAACCTCCCCCCCACCCATCTCCATGAGTTTCATTTCATGATTGATTATATGTATATTTATGCTCATGATTATTATGTGTTGGAATTATCTTTGTTGTTTCACATGATTAATCATAGGGGGAGATTCCTTGATGAAATGATGAACAGGTGGTTGCACTAGTTGTATGAATTCACCTAACATTTTAGGACCTGATATTTAGGGCCCCAACTAAGTAGGTAGGTCATCTTGCTTTCCTTGCATTTGCATCTTGATTCATCATGTTAGTTTAGTTGCATTTCATATTTTGTTTTTCTCTACTTTCATATTTTTTTCATCATTTTACATGTTTTAGTTTAGAAATATATGAAAAATGCAACAACAAAATTAAAAATCTAGATTAGTTATCATTTTTTAAAATTTTGGATTTCTTTATATGGACAAAGGGTGATAGAACCACCCTGGATTTTATAGTTTTATGTTTCAGTGTAGGCATAGGTCCACCAAGATTTGTTGCAGTTCACATGCACTCTACAATGAGTACATGTCCCCAAGTAGGAGCCAGATGTTATCCCCAACTCCTAGGGATAACTAAGGATATGATGGCTCGAGGCCCTCAGGTTGTAGCATGGGGGCTTCACCTTTTTGACCAATGTATTATCATGTTCATTCATTAAGGGGTTTTTTTTAATTTTGAAAATTAAATTCAATATATTGTAGGTATTGGGGGGGGATGTTGGGTCTTAGGGGGTTTATAAGTATTGGGGGGTATAAAAATGGGTACCTAGTAAAAATAGGGGTTTATTTTATTGGAAATATGTATTGGGAGTGGTTTCAAAAAAAGGATTTTGGGAGGTATTTATCAATATATAATGAAATTAAGGCTAGTATTTAACATCCCACGAACACAGGCGCTATGTCACAGGTTCACTAAGTCAATACCCCGTGTGTTGTAGACATGGAGTACTGAGAGACAACTTGATTAGCAGTGTCCACTTGCATAGACAAAGACCCACCTCGCCACCACAGTTAAAGGTTCATCACAACGGTGTCCACCACATCAGTTGGCTTCTAGAAGACATTGGGTCTTTCTCCATGAGGTACAAGCCAGGTATCATGGTTAGTGTCATTTAAATATTTGAGGCATTTGAGTTTGTTTAGTCTATAACTGATTTTGATTATCTAATGTTTGCTTGGACATTATGCTCTTTTCCCTCTTTCACTTTGGTGGTTGACATTGCGCTCTAGTAAGTGAGTCACCCTTAGGGATAGGTTTTCTACTGGGAGGTCCTATTGACAAGTCATTGTGTCATTCCCTACCATACTTGTCATTTTCCATGCTTCATCCCCTCATCTCCTTACCTTTTGGGATTTTTGGGTGTATTGACCCAAGAAGAGATTGTCCCTCATTTCATGGGAAGAAGGGGCTAAAGGCCCAAAGGCTTGTAGCTAGAAAAAAAAAAAATCCAATCATGAACCTTCTAGATGCTCAATGATGGATCCCAATGAAAATTAAATGTATCTCATAAGAAACTGATGGGACCCATGAAAAATAACTAATACAAAATTCCAACCAAGGTGGAGCATGTGTGGGCACTATTTTTCATGCTCAGGTAGAAGCCCCACACATGTTTTCAACTTGGGGAAGCATGATGTGACTAGGGTAGGGTCAAGGTGGGAATTGTTTTTCATGCTTAGGTATAATCCCCACCTTGGCTTCAACCTGGAAACATCTTAAAATGATAAAATTAAATAAATGGTCTTAGAAAAAGGTTGCATTGAAAACGAAGGTGCATCACACCCTCTACAAAGGAACCCATAAATGAGACACTACAATCCCTTGTATGTCATGAACCCCATGCACATGATTCTTGCCCCCATCCATGTCACTTCATCCACATGACTTAGAGATATGTCCTCTTGGGAAACACTCCTAAAATTGAGGTATGATTCACCAAATAGGTCACTTTGTCAACCCTCCCATACCTAAACTTGGAAAATTGCATAGGGTCTTTGAGCACTTGCTTGTTTTGACAAGGTAGTTTGGATGTACATGATTGGATGGATATTTTATTGATTTTATTTACTTATCATAATGAATTTGACTTGAGATCCTTGGCATGTGTATTCATTGTCTTTGCAGGACCTAGTTGGTGGACAGATTTGGAAGAACAAGCCTAACTTGGGATTCCATGAGGTTTGAATCCCACAGGTTGGATTCCAAGGTCCCACATGCTAGATTATGAAGACATACCTTTGGAGGACATCATGGGGGAACTAACCTATCCCCTACCACCCAAACGATTTTCCTAAGGATACTAAAATGTCACCTTTGAGGGCTTGATGTCACAGTAGGGCTAGGGTTTGGTGGTGGTTGAGGAAACTTGGCATGTTTTGAAGAAAGGAAGCCTTGGGTCATTCAGGAGAAGATTGGCTTGAAGACACTTGGAATTTGGAGGCCTATCGTACTCATATCCCACTCCAACGACTTGCAAAAGTTCCAAAAAGTCACCCTAGAAGGGTGACGTCTTACTTTAGGGTTTTACTTATGTGCAAAATATGAATTAAAAAAGTATTATTTTGTGTAAAGGGGAAAAATAAGGGTTGTTGTCCCCTTATTTTTTGGTTTACCCTAAGTTATGTGGACAAACTATGTTTAGAACATTTTGTATAAGTAGAGATCATTTCTATCTCATTTTTATCATAGCTCTCCCATTGGGAGAAGATTAGTTGGCTTAAATTTGGGCCCTCTTGGGAATTTTTTGTATCTCTCTCTTGTGCAAATTATCTTTGGTGTTATCTCTTGGTGATTGGATGAGGCTAAGTGGTTCACACCTCTTAGAGGCTTCTTTAATTTCTCTTGAATGGTAAATGCTTGGTGAACTAGGATTTTATCTCTCTCTTTCTTGGAATTGGTATGAAAAAATATGCAATTTTTAGTTATTTCTTGTGTGTTCTTGGTTATTGTTGGTTGAAACCCTAGGAGGAGTATGTTTCATACACCCTCCATTAAGCTCCATCTCATTTTCTAAGTTTATAAGTCATTTCTTGGACAAGGGTTGCTAGGAGAAATGCAAGTGTTTATACCCTCCTAGATTTACCCTAGCTTGATTGGCATACCCTAGGGAGTAAGAGGATTTACACCACTAGGGATCTTGTTGATCTAAATTGTGCTTTAAAGACTCTATTCAACCTATTATAAAGGCACTAATCTGATTTTTTGTGTTGGAGAAGTAAAATTGTTTACATTGGGAAACGTGTTTTAGTGAGATATCAATCTTGTTTAACTTGGATTCTTTTGTGGATGCCTTGAGGTTGCCAAACCCTCTAGGGAATCTTGGTTCTCTTATTCTTCTTAGAGTTGTTATAAATTTTAATCTACAGCCATTAGGGCTGCAGAAACCCTAATAAAAATCTCTTAATAACTCACAAACCAACCGTCAGAAATTGTTAAATGTTTGCCCCTGTCCTCTATTAGTCTCAGCACATTTTTTAGGTGGATTGTTGGCAAGTTTTTGTGGTTGATATATTTTTTGTAAAAAATAGTTTTCTACAGCCATAAGGCTGATAATTATCTCTAGAGTACTTGTTTATAACAACCTTACTTTCATGCTAAATTCTTTCTCTTTCAATCTTGAGTTAAACTAGTCATTGCTAGCTTGTCTCTTGCAAATCTTAACTAGACTTTTAGAAACTTTATTTGCAGCTCTGATTAATCTTTGTTGCTGATATGTATTACTGTTTATTTATTCAATTAGGGATAGCAAGCTTAACTTGCTTGTCCGACGTATTATTTGGCTTGTATCTTTGTTTTCCTTGTGTCTCAGGAAGGTACCATCACTACTTGGTGGGTCTTCTATACCGTGGTACATATTCCACCATCTATGAGACTCTTTTCAAGCCCTTCTTATCTTCCATCATTGACACATAGGGGTACATTTCATCATCTCTTCATTTTCCATCTTGTTTCCCCTAGGGTCCCCCGGGATTCCCCCCTTGAGGTGATTACTTCATCTCTAAAGTGATGAGAATACCTATCTAAGGTGACATTGGGTAGGTTTTATCTCATTTGTTTCCATATTGTGGTTTGGATCGAGATTTTTCCAACCTACAACTTTTGTGATAACAGGACCAATGGCATCCATCCTCCGCACAATGCTAAAAAAATGGACCAAGATTTTCCTATGCACGTGACATACCTATGTGTAGTGGAGGCACATAACAAATAGTTATACCGACTACGGAGATATGGTCATATAAAAATCCTCTGCACAACCTGAAAAAGATAGTAAAAAAGGCATTTGACCAGAAGATTTTTGGAAGATAAATATAGCATCGAGCACAAATTGATTTAATCCCCAGTGGATGATTCATGTTTACTAAAATGTCATTTCCCTAGAAAAATTACATTTATAATACACACAAATATAAATAGAAAGCACCACCTAGCCCATAGAAAAGTGTGACATTTACTTGGGAGTAGTTCTAAATCGTTGTCCTCTCCTTGTAAATCCGAAAAAATCAACGTGTGACAAATGACTGGGATATCATCCAAATTACATCCCCTATCACAATTTGTCATATGGAGGTGAGGAACTGAACGACGATAAATGGTATGAATTCTCTGCATAAACATTGAAAATGCATAGCCTTGGTTGTGCTAGCAATATACCTCTGCCAAGTGTGGAGGTGTGCAAGACATAGTTTCACCAAATGTGGCCATATGTTCATAGAAAAAGCCTCCATACAACCTGAAAAATGCCCTTGTCTTTCTAAACTATAGCATCTTATACCATGATCAAACGCGAAAAAAGGAATAGATGGAACTGATTGTGGAATGCACCAACTAAACAATCCCCAACACCATATGAAAATGCATCCAACCTGAATACAACATTGCTTTACAATACATGGTAAATAATGTGTTTCTCCCTGAATTTATACCTACTCTATCTCTATAGCATCAAGCAACTACAAAATAAAAAGAATAATACAAGCTCAAAACAACACACATTTATGTTTTTGTTTAACTCTAATTCTTTCCAACCTATGCAGTGTCTGAAATAGGCCTCGAAGGACTTAACTTTAATTCTAAAAAAAGGAAAAATAAGAATCAATGTCTAATATTCTTTGGCATATAGCACACAGTGTAGAGGATTTCTTACCCTTTGACATAGATTTCTAGAACCCCAAAATTAGAACTCCTGCAAGTCGTGAGTCACAACACTTGGAAATTGAGAACAACTTCGTCTTTCTAAACCATAACATATGACATGGTAGATAAGCACATTAAGCAACCAAAAAACAAAGTGAACAATACAACCTCAAAACATCACATCTTTTCTCCTTATTCACCTTGGATTGTTTTCGTCCTACACAATTTCTGTAACAGCCCCTGACCAACTTAACTTGCTTATGAAAAAACAAAATAATAATCAGCTCTCAATTCTATTTCGCATATACAACACACATAAAAATATTCCACTCTACCATTCCAACCAACAACACAACAGAAGTAACTTCACTATGCATGAAGCACACTCTATCAAACAACAACCCGAGAAACTAATTGCACTTGTCTAAAATACATAAAATAATATGGCAACCAACTTGTTAAAAGAAAGATACTAGATGCAGAGGATTTCTTACCCACTCACATAGATTTGTAGAAGCCCAAAACCAAATGTATTGCAAGTCACTAATTGCAACACCTATAACTTGGAAAGAACCTCGTCTTCTTGGATTATAGCAGACTATATCATGATCAAATGCAAAGAATTCAAAAATTAATTAGAACAAAAGAATTCAATTAAAACTCCTTGTAATCCGTAAAAACTCTCGCAAAAAATCATGTCATACAATACACAAAAATCTCTTCAAAAATTATGAATCGTACTAAATTTAATGAACAATTGAAAGAGAATAATTTATATATATGTATTAAAATTATTTTATATCTTGTATAGTAAATATATATGCATATTGTTTGGTCTATGGATTTAAATGTCCCCAATTACCAACTGACATGGTAGAAAGCTTTAGAAACCATGATGGTCTCGAAACTTTGAGACTCATACATGCACCCATTCCAACCATCCGCTAAACGTGCATAATTAAATTGCCTATTAAATTCTCGATGTCCCCCCGATAATTAGGTTTTTTTTTAAGGACCAATCAGAAGACGAGAAAAAAACTAAATTGCTCCTAACAAAGTTAAACTTTGGAAAACAACATCAAATTTTTTGTCAACGCAAAAACAAAAACGTTGTCAACACAAAAAACATTGTTATAGTTCTAGGCCTTCAACAGGGACTAATATGGGAATATTATTATCAATTGCACAATATGAAAGTACCAATCAATCAAAATCCCATGGGTTACCGTGATAAGACTACAACTCATTAACATATGGTTTTGATCTTGGAGCAACATTTTAAAGACAAATAATAAAGAATATGGTTACTCAAAAATGATACATAACTATGTACTCATAAATATCTCTTACAATATGTACTCATGACTATCATCTTGGTTGTTCTTGATAAAATGAATATATTCTACATTAAAGGTTGGACGAGTGTCCAAATCTTTAGGTAATTTTATCGAATATGCATTTTCATTAATCCTCTTCAATATCTTATAAGGGTCAATCTTCCTCGATTTCAACTTGATAGTCGTATATTATGGACACTTTTATTTACCTAGATGTACCATAACTTATTATCCTTCTTGGAACACCATTTCTCTCAAATAAAGATAAGTTATCTTCATGTACTTTCCATTTGTTGTTTGTAACATTTTCCTTCCTTGTTATTAGACACCATGAAATATGCTCCAGAATGTCTTCAATATACTTGCTAACTTGAGGAAAGTCTAGTAAATCCATTATTCATTCCTCATTTTACCCATAAACAACATGAAATGAAATTTATTAGTAGCCTTATCAACACTTGAATTGTGAGAAAATTTGCACATGTGAAAACCATTCCATTGTCTTATGCTTACTAGAACTCGCAACAAATTACCCAAGATTTTATTCATTGTTCCAATTTTGTAATTTGTTTCTAGATGGTAAGATAAGGTATATTGTAGACTATGCAACTCATTCCACATCATTCTCCAAAACTATTAGAATACAAGGTTTACTTGATTTAATAAAGTCACGGTATATAAGTGACTATTAAAATGATAATTAGAAATAAAGTAGTTACCTTGTAAACAATAACACAACTACCTTACCAATGATAGAAAAGGAGATCAACCTCATTGTATCAATTGAATTTATTATAATAAAAACATTTTTTTACATAAATCCATTGAATGCATTTCTAATCATGTTTCCAAGCTCTCTTCTATATTTAAAAAAAATAGCATGGTATCAAAGGAGAAAGATTTGAAATCTGCATAAATTCAACTTTCCACTTTCAAACTATTGAAGTTGTATTGATCATGATTGTGTTGGAAATCAAAATGAAGCAAATAGGAAGAAATCGAGTGTAGGTGATGCTCAACATCAATTGTTGTCTAGTAGTTTGAGAGTTTTTGGATCTTGGGAAATATCCCTCAATAATGGTGTTATAAGATATGCATGTGGATTGTTGTTCAATAAGTTAATTCGAAATATTCATAATTCGGGAGTTTGAGGAGGTGGAATCCAAGAACTTGAGAATTAACTCATGAGCTACACCTTTACAAGGGTTACGATAAACCTTGATTGAACCCTACTTGGTTCAAGTAGTGTTTGTCAAAGAGAAGCAACTAAAGAATGTTTTAGTTGATGTTTTTAATTGTAATATAAGCCTTAAGAGGGGGTGTTAGAATATGAGGCTTACTTGATCTGATATAGTCATGGTTTATAATTGACTATTGAAATGACAATTAGGTAACAAATTGGTTTTGTTGTAACGATTGCACAACTACCTTGCCAATGATATAAAAGGGGATCAACCTTATTGTATCAATTGACCTCATTGTAATAAAAACATATATTTTACATTAATCCACTGAGTTAGTTTCTGATCATGTTTGCAAGCTTTCTTATATATTTAGAAAAATAATACAATGGGGTTCATAAATATAGTAATTTTGTCACTTGTTATGGTTTTGGAAACCCCGTGTAATTGTACAAATTCTTTAAAAACTAATTTAACAATTTCACCCACATCATTTTTCTTTTTAGGGCCCTTTTTAAAAATTGATCCACTACCAAAAATACCAAATCATTTTGTATTTGTGTCTATAGTAATCCAAACATAAGATCCATTGCAACATCTATGCAGGGCTCCTTAAGCACAAACAATTTGTTGTCTTTCTTTGGCAACTTTACAATTTATATAGAAACAAATCTATTTTAATAATTTTTAATTAAGGCCAAAAGAATTTCTCACCTTCCAAGTTGTAAGTCTTTTCCCTACCAAAGTGTCATATTTTCCCTCCCAAAGTACTTGAATGTAATTCTCTAATCAACTTCTCCCTCTTAGCTCTAGTAGCAATACATAAATGTGTACCTTTAAATAACAATCCATCTATTAAGAAGTAAACATGAAAATAGTATTTCCTTATATTGCCAAGTTTGTTGAGGGATTCTTAAATATGATGAAAATATGAATTAATTACATATTATTCCATCACCTCAAAGCCAATAATAATATTTTTCATTGGGATAAGAAGATGGAATATTCTACTCAAGGTATCCACAACTACATTTGACTTGTTTCTCCTATGTTGTGCAATAAATGTAGCACTCTATAAAAACAAGACATATTTAGCTTATTTATGGGGAAATCTAGAAATTTATAATTATTGCAAATAAATAGTTAAACCAAACAATGGAATCAAGAGGTAAAATGCATGACACCTACCTGTGCATGTCATGAGTTAGTGGGTGTGATATCTACACTCACCTAGACATGTGGAAATAGTGTGGTGTACCTACACAAGTATAACCAAAAGATCAAGGGAAACTTGGGATGCTTGTCTCTAGAAGAGAAAGAAGAAAAAAAGGTGCCATCCACTCCCTTTGGAGGAGGGGAGGTGAAGGCCCAAGGTAAACCAAAAAAAAAGAAAAGGAAATCCCCAACCTCATGGTAGGGAGGGGAGTAAAATAGGGAAACCAAAGGCGGAATGGAATAACCATGTTAGCCACCTTGAGAGCCCAAGGTACTAACACATACGAACTAGTAAAGAGGGAGACAATGTTGGTTGTGGATAGTGAGGTCAAACTAGGAGTTTAGGAGACTACAAAGCACAAAAGAAACAAATTAATCTATACACATAAAAGATAGTATTATCCGAAGCTAGTAAAAGGGGGCGTCATCTCTCAAATGAGAGATGGGGGAGACCAAGGAGATAATGATTAGTGCACAAAGAAGGGAACATAAGGAGACTTTTCCTTGAGTGAGGTAGGAGAAAAGGAGGACAAAATAATACCCTAAATGTGGGGGGGGGACATGTAAGAATAGGGGGAGAATGAGAGACGCAAAAGGATCGAGAGGAGTTTCCTCAATTAGAGTAGTAAAAGGACACATGGCTAAGAAGAGAAGAGGACTAGAGGTCAAATAATCGGGTCCTAACACATTACAAGAGTAGAAAAAACACAAGTTTAGAGGAGAGACACAAGGATACTAAAGAAGAGAAATGGGCATGGAAGAGACCTTGGATGCCAATTAGACTTCATGTTTAAAACCTAGTAGGGAATGTTGGGTCTCTATGGTTACAATTCAAGGTTTAAGGTCAATATGGTGAAGAATCTAGAAGCACATCACCCCAAGACTATTCCAAGACAATGATTCTACGAAGCTCCACCATCAAAAGAGGGGACATGCCAAACTGAAATGAAGAAACTTGTTTTCCAGGTTCAAGGACAATGCCACATTGAAATGTCATGTCTTGTCTTAGGGAAGAATGTTGGGTGTCCTTCCAAGTGGATTTAGTAGCATCCTTTCTCTTTAGGGCGTGTCCATATTTAGATTTATGAGTCTTGAATTTATGATAACATTACCACATCTACAATTTAAATGATGTTTGGTCATCAATGTTCAAAGTTGAAGGGAAATTTTCCTAGTTAGAGGGAGTAGTGTGAAGTTGAGATGAAAAAACTTGGATCAACTTAGACTTCTTGGCATCTTCCTTTGGATATCATGACATTCAAAACTTGAATGATAGTTTCACTTGTGGTATGTACATTGTATCTTATGCTTGGGGAAAGTAGGCTAGTCACTAGTGTTGGAAGTTGTATAAGATGTTGTTGGAGGAACTCCCTTTGAGGTAAGATAGGGCCTTGGAGAAGGGGGGGACCCATGTTACCTCCCTCTCCAAGAGGGAGATACATAACGTTTCAAGGTAGGGTCATATTCAATGGCCCTAGAAGTTGAAGGTGAGGTTCTCTTGAGTTAAAACTTTGGGAAGAATTTCAAAAATGTTTCAGATGCTTAAGAGGACCTTGACGTTTCTAAGTGAATCAATCACAAATATTTATTAATGTTATGTGACTTATTGAATTAATTTTTTGTAGGAAGTGAGTTGGTCAAAGGCCCCACATGTGGGGATAAGTTGTATGTCGACTTGTCTAGGAGGAAACCACAAAGGTCTTATTTCCACTTGGCTTGAGGGAAGGGACATGGTTGTATGAAATCCTTTGTTTAAACTAGTTGTATATTTCACATTGAAGGGAGGCACTAGAATACCTCCATGGTGCACCAATTCAAGTCCAGGAAAGAGGGAAAGGGACCTATATTTGAAGGATTTCCTTGAGAAAAGGGTTGAAGTGACATA
>ML821443.1:7608-28955 GCA_009831015.1 Picea engelmannii
GGGAAAATACCCCCTTTAACTACACCAGGGTTTAGGATGTAGAAAAAGTGAATGACCATCTAAAAGTTAATCGATTCTCTATTCTACCCCAAACATACCAAAACAAACAAAAATAAAGCAATAAGAGAAGATATTAGGTAATTTTACCTTTGATCTCATATCTGGTGATGATCTCCTCAATCTCGGTAGTTCAAATGACTGCACGTCTCCTTCCAAGGATGACCTGCATCCAAATATAGGGAAAAAAGGACTACAAGCATGCTATTATATTCATGAGTTAGGGTTAGATATCAAATGCTAAGTATAAATCATTGAAAATACACAAAACAACATCATTTGGGATAGGAAAATGTGATTCTTTTGTTCATCATAAAAAGACCGAAACTTACAATCTGTGTTAGCCACCATTCTGTCAACCTAGTCTGGGCTCCTCTTTACCATGCTCCAAGAGCACCTTGAATAGGAATCTTTTCTCAATATTTTGATCACCTCAAAGGAAGGGAATGGATTGAATGGAGGAAGAAGGGGCCGATGCGGGAATGATGAGGCAATATCTCACAAAAGGTAGCAGAAGCTTGGGTAAGGAGGGGAAGTGAAATTGGGCATAGTTTCACTGTTAATATGCTTGGATGTGAAATGAGACCCAAAAACCTCCTTTTATATGAAAAAAGGATGGTTATTCGGTTGGGTGGCGGACTATAGTAGGAGAATTGGTTGGGAAACCTCCAATGGCCTATGAATTTCAATGAATTCCTTGCAACTTTTTAATTTTTAAAAGTTTTGTAAGCATACATGGGATGTTTAGTATGAAACTGTAACAGACCCAACCACCTAGGATGGTTCATGCCACCAAAACTCTTTCATTCTCTAATACCATATTGTAACATCCCCAACATCCAACTCGGTTATGCCACGTAAAAAAATTTGAACTATATGCAAATTAAAACATATACACACAATTTTTTTTGTGGAAATATATATAACTCAAAAACGACAAATACATTTTGTAAATGCATAGATTCATAAATAAATAACAGTAAACATATACATGCAACATAGATAGGTAATAGACATAAATATAAATACATGTATAAACCCATAAAAATAAACACATAAATAATAATGCAACATATAAATTAACACACAATTGACACTTATCTTGGTAATAATATCACCAACTGCATACAGACCTTCCACGAACCTCCCATACTTATACCACATTTCTCATCACTCTCAGCAGTGTGTCTCCCCTAAGTTAGGACCAAACTCACCCGAGTAAAGGGATTCCTAACCAGGCTAACGTATCTCAGAAAATAGGAAATATTATGTCACATGTCCCAACTCAAACTAACAACCTATAGTCCCTCACTCCCCACATGCCTGTCCCACCCCAAGAAGTATGCCCCTTCTCTTCTCAATAGTCCCTCGGTTGGCCCACTTCCCTTCCAGGGCTTCTGCAATAGGTCGGACAGGAAGTCTCAAATCCCTGTACCTACAGTTTAGCACCTTCAAGAAATTAGTTCCTAGAAATTCTCTCACCTATAGAGAATTTCTCACGGGCTTGACATCCCACCTCTTCAGTATCCCACATGCCTGAAAACCCACCTCTTCAGTCCATCTCCCAAGATAACCAAGTATAGATACAGGTATGGGTACGGATACAAGTATAGGAAGGTATGAAGGACAACTGAATGAGTGAGTGAATGATGATGTAATGATTGCAAAATGAACTAAGTCTAAGCCATATCTATGCATGTCCCCAACTTGACACTTGTCATGTTGAGAGCTACTTTGGCCCACTTGTCCCCATCCTTAGAAATTAGGATAAAATAATTATCCATATTTTATAGTTTAAGGAATATTAATATAATATTTCTTTTTGGCTTAATCTCCTTATCTTATCCCTTTTCCTTAACTTTTATCCCCCCCTTTCCCTAACTAGTGGATTTTAGTCCCCCATACTCTTTTTTCATGGTTGGTTTACATGCAACGATGTATTTTATATTATTGATGAGACATATACAAAAATAGCCTCACTGGCCTTTAGCTTCCAGGTTCTCTAGCCTAATTCAAAACATAATCCTTCTATCTTATAATAAATGGCTCACCAACCTATAAAAAACAACATATACACAAATTCTCCCTGGCGTCCAAATCACACGCACTTAAGTTTGTTGTGCGCGGTATCCTGAAATGTGCACACTTTATAATTTTAGTGCACAGTACATGTGTGCCCTATACCATGGAAGGTGCATAAAAAATGATATCAAACAACTCACCAGATTAAGTACATTTGCATTTACATTTATAATTGGGTTCATCCTAGGGTTATTACAACCGGTCCCCTTATTTATGCACTGTCCTTAGTGCATTATGTATAAATATCAACTAGATTTCCAAAATATTCAAAAATATGTAGGTATTATTCCCGCATTGCATCCTCATGCTCCTAGGTAGTGTCCTCAGGACCGTACCAGGTCCATTGGACCTTTACAAGCCCTATGGATTGATTCCAGGGATTTTTTATTTTACAGTCTAGAATGCATACCAGATGTACATGGAAGGCGCCTTCTTTCTCCACCTAAATCACATTCCAATCAATAACATGATTAGCATCAAGTATATATTTATTGAGCAATGATACATGGAATACATTATGAACAGACATAGATGGAGGAAATGCAATCATATAAGCTATTGAACCAATCCTCTCTAGGATTTCAAATGGCCCACAATAGAGAGTTTCCAACTTTGAACAATTTCCCAACTTTAGGGGACTTATGTTGGCCTTCACTTTCAAGAATACATGGTCTCCAACTTTAAATTCCCTGGGATTTCTACCCTTATCAACATAGATTTTCTTCCTGTGTTGTGAAGCCTTTAAATTTATTTTTATTTGCAACATTTTCTCCTCCATTTCCCTACGTAAATATGTCCCAACCACTATATATGTTGGGTTATCCCAACTTACCGGTGCGTTGCACCTTCTACCATAAAGTGCCTCAAATGGGCTCATCTTTAGAGATGTTTGGTACCCATTGTTATAAGAAAACTCTACTAAGTGTAGGTAGTCCTCCCATTTTGATGGTTTATCCATCACATACATCCTCAACATATCCTCAATCACTTGATTCACCCTCTCGGCTTGTCCATCTGATTCTAGATGATAAGTTATAAAAAAATTAAAATTTGTTCTAAATCCCTTGAATAATCCCTTCTAAAAATTTGAGGTAAATTTTGGATCTTTGTCAGACACAATTGTCTTATGTATACCATGTAATAGATAAATTTATCTCATACAAACATCAACAATGTTGGTTTCCTTGTGAGTGAGCTTTACTGGAATAAAATGGGCAGCTTTATTAATCATATCCACCACTACCATGATAGAATCATGTTGCTTGTTTGATCTGGGCAGTGTGGTGATGAAATCCATTGTTAAAACTTCTCATTTCCACTCAGGAATGGGTAATGGTTGTAGAAAACCAGTTGGGTGTTTATGCTCAACCTTTACCTTTTGATATTCCAAACATTTGGCAACACAATCAAAAACTTATTTCTTCATTCCTAGCCAATAATATTGTCTCTTGACAACTACAATAGTTTTCTGATAACTTGGGTGCCCAGCATAAGGTACATTATGCATTTATCTCAATATAAGATTTCTCAATTCCTGGGAATTTGGTACATAAATTCTGCCCCTGTACATGAGAATTTCATCATTTTCTAGCTTATAGTCTTCAATTTTTTGTTGAAAAATACCTTGTTGTAATTTTGCCACTAACTCCTTGTATTGAAAATATGATTTTGCAACCTCTATGATTATGTATTTCAAATCTGATTGGTACATGCTTATGGTTGTAGCATGCAACTCATGCACTCTTCTATTGAGTGCATCAACCACTTTGTTCTCTTTCCCCTTGATATTCTTTATATCAAAGTCATATTCACTGAGAAATTCTAACCATCTGCTTTGCCTAGCATTTAGATTTGGTTGATCAAATAAATATTTCAAGCCATTATGTTCTGTCCTCAACTCAAACCTTTTCCCCATGAGGTAGTGCCTCCACTTCCTTAAGGCATGCACTATGGCTTCCAACTCCAAATCATGAGTGGCATAATGAATTTCATGCTCCTTCAACTTCCTTGATTCATAACATACAACAAACCCATTTTTATTGAGGACTCCACCAAGTCCTTGTTTACATGCATCAATGCATACAATGAAGTCTTATATTGGATCTGCAATCCTTAGTATTGGAGAACTTTTTAATAATTTCTTCAAGTGTTGGAAACTCTTTTCACAATCCAATGTCTACTGAAACTTCACACCTTTCTTTTCCAAAGAAGTTATTGGGTGTGCAATCTTTGAGAATCCTTCAATAAATATCCTATAGTAGCCTACAAGGTCCATGAATGATCTAACCTCTGTCACATTCTTTGGCGCTGACGATCCTCTAATGGATTCTATCTTCTCGGGATCCACTGCCATCCCATCCTCTGAAATGATATGTCCCAAATAATGAATTTGCTTCTAATAAAATGAGAAGCTGCTCGATTGGGAATACAACTGATGCTCCCTTAATACTTGTAATACCATCCTCAAGTGTTTTTCATGCTCTTCCTTTGACTTAGAATATATAAGAATTTCATCTAAAAATACAATGACAAACTTATCTAAGTATTCTATGAAAATTCCATTCATTAAACACTTGAACATAGCTGGTGCATTTGATAATCCAAAGGGCACCACCATGAACTCATAATGACCATACCTTGTTCTGAAAGAAGTCAATTCTGGAGTACTCATCCTGTATGGAGTCTTGGATACTGGATTTGTTACAGGAATCACATTTATGGAGAAATCAATGTCTCTTTTAGGGGGTAATCTTGGTATTTCCTTGAACACATCTTCAAACTCTTTTAGGACTGCATAATCTTCAATATTTGACACCTTATATTTAGGTGTCTCTTCCATATGTGCTGCAAATAATTGAAACTCTTTTTTCTAACATTTCTTTAGCTGCAATGCTGAAATTTATCTAATGGTTACCTCCATGGGAATTCCCTACACTGTCCTTAGGTTCCCTTCCTGATCCAAGAAAGTAAATGTCTTGTTATGATAGTCTAGGATGTCATGATGTTGGTCCAACCAATCCATTCCAATTAGATAGTCATAGGAACCTAAAGGAAAGATTTTCAAATCTTCCCTAGTGCTTAGTCAATTCATGTTCATAAGACATGACTTAACCATCTCATTAACTTTTATTTTGGATTCGATAGCCAGCTACACCAACCAAGATTTTCCATGCTTTCTTCTTGGAAAATGAAAACTTTCCACCATCTTAGGATATATATAACTATGACTAGCTCCTGAATCAATTAAAATAGAAATGGTTTGGTTGTTGATCATACCTTCCACTTCAATCACATGTGACTGATACTATTATTTCTTGTTGTCTAGGGCTTCATATATCCTTGGTACATTTCTTCTCATATACTCCACTATTTCATCTTGTTGTACATTGTGAACAATCCTCACTTTTTCACCTTTGTGAGGACAATCTCTAAACATATGATCTCCTTTACAACCCCAACATTGAATAGGTGGTTGCCTTGTCCTTTGATCCCCTGTCTCCATCATTTGGGGTTCTCTGGAAGTTGGTTTTCCCTAAGGATTATTTCTAAAGAATGGTGGCTTAATTCCCTTCTTCCTCTGATACACCTTGAATTTGTTTTTTTCTTCCCAAGATTTTTGGAAAGTTGGGCTTAATTTTTCTTGATCATATAGGAATTTAGATCACCTTATTGATCCAATAAGGATCTAGAGAAGGCTAAGAAAAACTCATAACTCATAGAGGCAACTTAGGACACTCAGAATGGCTCCAACAGATAGAGAAAGGGAAAAAATTTAAATTTCCCAAAACTCAGTGAAAATGGCATTATCGCGAAGAGCACATTGCAAAATTTCTAACGGTGCAAAAGGATGATCAAATGGAGTTACAAATTGAAATATATTCATGGTAAAAGTTTGGTCAACCTAGCCCAGTTAGTAGGGGATGAGCCAACATCTGTATTTCTGACATCAACATCCATACAAATGATTTCATCATCTGTACAATGCATGTGGAAAGAGAAGGGAAGTAACACATGGCATGATGACATCATCATGATGTCATCATGATGACATGGAAGCACTAGAGGCTTCCACGTGTCACCCAGTTATTGGATTTTTAGACCAATCCATGGACCAGTCAGATCATGCCATGTGGCAGTCCGTATAGTCTATACAGATGATGTGGAATGATGATGTGGCATGTTGACTTGGAAGTGGTTGCATGGTCCAATGAGAGGTCACCATGTGGCCCAATCAGGGGCTACCACGTGGTAGGTGGGAAACTCCCAAGGACAACCTGTGAACGAATTTTGAAAACAAAAAAATTGGCGAGTCTGCCAAATATGGCAGACCACACCAATTTTGTCAACATTTGACAGAGCTTCTAGAGACATCGCTAAATCTAGCGGGAAAGTAAATATATATTTCAAATGTATAAAACAAACATATCAAAAATAAAGTCTATGGGTATTGACCCCAAAACCTCTGCCTATGCCCAAACCTTAATATGTCTTCTCATAACCAATACTCTGTGGGTACCACTTGGTACATACTACCCAATTAATTACTTAATAATTTTACTTTGTGCAGCTATGGGGTGAGGCGTGGACCATACGACCTGCAAGCATGATTTTTGAGGCAAGGGCAATCATTATTGTAGGTTGTAGAGGGCACAGAAAATGAGATGAAATTATTCTTGGGCCTGGGAGTGCTGGAGTCGGATCGAGGCATGGAGACAACAATTTTTGGGTAATTTGATGCCACAAATTCAGTGGTGTTGTCATTTTTCTGATTTGACCATTATTTCTACAGGAGGTATACTTATGTATTTTTCCAAATTCTTTTGTTGAGTTAATGAAAGAGCCTACCCATTTGAGAGCAGGACCCAAAGACGTAGTCCACCAAAGACAAACTCCTTTATCAAGTTTTTGTGTTCATATCGGATGCTTATGTCTCTTCATTTTTTAGCCTTCCCTTCTTTAATGGTACACTTTAATTTATGCTCATTTAATGCAATTCTTTATAAGTCATGATGAAAATATCCCAGATCATGTTGGTATTAGAGCAGTCATCTTTGACTTGAATTGTTGACTATGATTTCTTAATAGGGCCAAGCATAAGCAGGGTGAATGAACTCTTAAGACTTTCAATCCCGAAGTTGGTCATGTATCCAGAAATAATAAAATGGTAGAAGAGGACAAGCATGATGAACAGGAGAAAAACTTTCACATGGTATTTTATCGCATGTCAGAAATGGTCGAACGAATGTATGGATATTACAAGAAGAGGATGCAAAACAGAGGTAATAAAAAGAAATCACATGCAGATGTTGGTGCTTCAGTAAACCAAGGGGTTGGAGGAGATCCTCCTAAGCCTCCATCTTCACCTTCGAGTTCTATTTCTTCTTCCTCTGAGCATTCTCATCATTCTCATCATTCTATCCATAAAGCCTCTTTTAAGAAACCATTGTTAAATCTTGATGTAAAATTTTCTTTACCTATGTTTAATGGAAATGTTAATCTTGATAAGCTAGATAATTAGATCTGATAGGTTGAAGTGTATTTTCATGTCCATCATATTGATGAAGAGGAGGTTAAGGTGAAATTGGATTCTCTTCGGTTGGAAGGCATCACTCTTGTATGGTGGGAGAGAAATCTTTAGGACAAAAGTAAGTGTGGTAATCTTCTTTTCTCATGGTTAGAATTTAAATCAACGATAAGGAAGCAATTTTATCCATTAGGGTATTTACATAAAGCAATGATGGAATGGAAAATTTTAAGGAAAAGTAAAGGTCAAACTGTACAAAGTTTCACAGAATAATTTAGGAAGAAATATCTTGCATTGAACATTCATTTGGATTCTCATGAAACTTTAATGAAGTATATCGACGCACTTCACAGTTATATTCGTCATACTTTTCTCTTTTTTAACCCCACTATCCTTGATGAAGTTTGTGTGCAAGACACTCACCTTCAGAATAGGGGGAAACATGTTAAAGAAGAACCCACAAAGAAACCTTCCAATTTCCCACAAATTTTTTTTAAGAAGTTTAAAAGGAAGGACAAAAAGACCGCTATAGTGACAAGCGAAGGAGGAAAACCATCTTGCACTCATTGCAATAAGAGTGGTCACGATGAAGAACATTGTTGGAAACTACATCCAAAAAAGAAATCGAAATAGTTTGGTGGAAAGGGGAAGACAAAGACCATTGCTACAGTGAAACAAGATCTTGGTTCTGATTCAAGAGATGAAGGAAATATCACAACAGTTGGAGTACAAGGTAAAGATTCTCTTCATGCTAGTTCTAGTTCCAATGATGAATCTCATGTTGATGAATGAAATAGGAATGAGTTATTTCATATAAGAGTTTTATCTAAACATACTAAGATAGATACATTATTTGATTCGGGTTCCCAAGTAAACTTAATATCTGAAGCACTTGTCAAAAATATGGGTATTGAAACAAAACAACATATTAAGCCTTATCCTCTTGGTTGGGTATGTGATATAGGAAAACTTGATGTCACCAAACAATGCAGGATCATATTTTCTATCGCTTCAAAATTGATTGATGAAGTGGATTTGGATGTTGTACCACCTGATATATGTGGCATATTGTTGGGAAGTCCTTATCTTTATGATAGAACATAAATTTTCTTTCTTCATGAGAACAAATACCACCTTACTAAAGGGAGAGTGGAATATATTGTTAGAGTTCACAACATGAGGGTAAATAGAACACTTGTTAGTGTAGGGAAAATGAAAAGACTCATAAACACTAATAAGAGATATGTACTCATGGTCGTTAGAGAGAAAGATGTCGGGACATCCGATGCTTTCCAAGGGTGTGATTCATCTCATAAAAAGGAATTAATTGATATTGTTTCTATGTATGATGATATTTTCAGGAACTAGATGGATTACCTCCTAAGAGGGAAATCCAACATGAGATACATCTTTAGAAGGTTTCTCCTCTTCCTAATGTGGGCATGTACATGATGTCAGTTTTGGAGATGACATAGATCAAGAAGAAGGTACAAGGATTATTGGATCAAGGGGTCATCAGGCCCAGTTCATCTCCTTGTGGCTCTCTAATCATGATGGTGCCAAAGAAATATGGCACATAGAGAATGTGTGTCGATTACCGGGCTTTAAATAAAATCATAGTCAATAATTGATATGCTCTTCCTCGCATAGATGATTTACTTGATCAATTGAAGAATGTTGTCTATTTCAATAAGTTGGATTTGCGCAATGGATATCATCAAATCAGATTCATAGAACATGATTCATGGAAAACTTCCTTTAAAACCAAGAAGGGATTGTTTGAGTGGTTAGTTATGTCATTTGGGCTTTGTAATGCTCTGACAACTTTCATATGTGTAATAAATGATGTATTCAGTCCTTTCCTAGATAACTTTGTGATTGTATATTTAGATGACATTATTGTTTTTAGCGGGACTTGGGATGACCATGTGAGGCATGTAAAGAAATTATTGGATACTTTTCAAAGGGAAAAGATGTATGTAAAATTGTCTAAATGTGAATTTTTCAAGACTGCACTTGTGTACTTAGGTCATATTGTAGGAGCAGGAAAATTGAAAATTGATCCTTCCAAACTTGAAGTAATTGTAAAATGGCTTGAGGCAAAGAGTCTAACCAAAGTCTGAAGCTTCTTAGGTGCAGTATTGGAGGAGATTCATTCCCAACTTCTCCTTTATAGAATCTCCTTTGCATTCCTTAACCGGTGTGAAGAACACTTTTCAGTGGGAAGAAAAGAAACAAAAATATTTCAACATTTTGAAGGATAAGATCAGTATCACACTAGTATTAGCACTACCGAATCTTCAACAACCATTTGAGATCAAGATAGATGTTAGAGGATACTTTATGGGTGAATTATTGATGAAGTATCGTAAGCCTATATGTTTCCACTTTGAAACTTTTAAACAAGATATTGTTAACTATCCTACATATGATAAAGATTTGTATGCATTATTCTAGAGCGTAAAGAAATGGAAGCTGATGCAGGAGCATCGTAAGTAGCCAACAAAGCAAGCACAAAGGCAGACACAACTGGAAACACACCAGCACACATTTTGAAAATGTTTTAAATTTGAATAGAGAAGCATTAATGTAATAGCTGGGAGAGCATATCTACATTTATGTTTTGGAGATTGTAAATAGATCTTGAGCATTTCTATCATCTATCGAATATGAAGGCACTTATTTGTATTGAATGTAAAGTAGGTAGATTTTACTTTTTGTTAGATAGCTTAGAGATGTAGGAGGGAAAACTCATAAAAGACACCCTCCCTTGTATCATTGTATTAGGAAGGAAAGAAAGAAGATTATCAGTTGAGTAATCTGTAGAGCTGTAGAGAGAAAGAACACAGATAAGAAACCATGTACATGAACACTTGAGTTAATATATAAATGCTTTGAATCAATTTCATGGTGTTGTTATGCTTATTTTTTACATTTGTTGAATGGTATGTTTACAGTGCTTTGTTTCTCTGTTATGCATTTATTTCAATGCTTTGTGTGTATGAATGTTCTTGATTTCATGTTGAATGTATGAAATCTGTGAGGAGAGAAGAATGAGTTTCAATTGTTTCTCTTCCTGAGAATGCCTGCAAAGAGTGCAGTGAATGTTCGCAAGGTGTGAGTTGATGAGGTTCTGAGTTTTATCTCAGAAATCTTAGGAGGGATACCGTTGTTATCATACCAGTGAAAGTGTGGATATAGCACAGAGATGTGGAAGGCGTGCACAAGAGGATTGAAGTATTAGACATTATCAATCAAGGGGGAAGGTTGAAGGACTGCTATTGAAAAGAGTGCAGAGATTCGAAGGATCAAATAACCATAGGTTATTTGTGAATGTCACAAGGAGTGTGTGTAAAATCACTAAGGAAGCCCTAGAGTTTACGAGTAAAATCTTAGAAGGGATACAACCTTGAAAATTTCAAGGGAAGGCAAGTGTCAAACCCAATCAATAGGGAGGAAGCTCAGAATAATTGACGCCAAAGTGTTCAGTGGAGGAATATTGAAATATGGAATGGATGGTGGAGTCACTTCAAGGAGAAGTGTCGATTTTCCATGGACCGTTGGATATTGCAGGCTAGTGGAGAGATTAGGGACGAATGTTTCTCATCACTCATAAGCTCAGGAGGAATAGAGACTGTTGGATTAGGATCAATAGGATTCGGTGATCTCATCCTTGAATTTTTCTATTTCAGAATTTGGGAAGTGGAGGAAACTGTGACTCGAAGTCGAGAGTCACGAATTCTCGATTCGCGAAGTCCCGAAAGAACTATAACCATCAGGTCGTAGGAGAGCTTAGATTCGTTAATCTGTGGCAAGGGGTTGTCCTGGTTTCAAAAGTTAGCGAAAGGAGTTGTTGCATTTTAGTTTCCGATATGTGAAATCCTGGGCGTCGAAAATATTTGGCCCCAGCTCATAGTCAGAGGTCACATTAGGGAAAAGTCAAGGAAGGAATCAAATTTCCGTCATCTTTTTTGGGTTTCGGGGATTTTCGCATCAAGGGGGCTCACATATGGATTCATGAAGTCATGAAAGCTGAAATACCCATTTGGGTAAAGGTTGTGGTCATATTAGAGATCACGTGGGGAAGAGTTGGCGCTTAGTGTTTCTACGCATGGGCGCAACTCCAAAGAAGGACCTATGGATACGCACTTGCGAGTGTGAGTGATTTCCTGTGGGGAAATCATAGAGTCAATCAGACTCTCAGGGAGATAAAGAACGATCCTAA
This sequence comes from Picea engelmannii, assembly GCA_009831015.1. NCBI lineage: Eukaryota > Viridiplantae > Streptophyta > Pinopsida > Pinales > Pinaceae > Picea > Picea engelmannii. The sequence goes on from ML821443.1 coordinate 19,497, forward strand.
GACTGGGAGGTTGCGCAAAACCTATTGAGGCAGGGGGTGCTACGTCAAAGTGGTATCAGAGCCTAGTCTACAATTTTCTTTTTTTTTTCCTGTGGGGAACAAATTGAAACAATGTTGCCAAGAAGGAAAGAAAGACCAATGCCCAATCCAACTGTGGAAATGGAGATGGGAGAAATCCATGCTTGATTGGATGCTATGGAAATAGAAAAGAGACATATAGTTGATGCTGGAGATTTCAGTGAAGCCGAAAGTGAAAATGAGGCTAGAGCTGAGGAAGAAGTCGCAACCGAAGATGCTATAGAAGAACATCTATTCAGGGATGTTGCAAGAATCAGAGCTAGAGAAAAGATAAAAATTTTGATGTATGAAGGAAAATTAGACATTGAATAGCTACTAGATTGGTTTAGGGATATGGACAAATACTTCGACTATGAGGATGTCGAGGAAGATAAGAAATTTAAACATGCTATCACTAGACTTAAAGGGCATGCAACACTGTGGTGGGATGAACTACATACTGATAGGAATTGCAAAGGAAAACAAAGAATCAAAAGATGGGATAGGATGGTTGCAAAAATGAAAGCCAAGTTTATACCCAGAGATTACCAGATTAATCTGTTTCAAAGAATGCAAAACTTGATACAGAAGGGGATGACAATGAAAGAATACACTAAAGAGTTTTATAGGATCAACATCAAAGAAGGTCATCGAGAAAGTGACGATGAAAAGGTTTCCAGATACATGAATGGTCTGAGATATGACATTCAAGATGAGATGAGCATGATGAAAATTAGGAATGTCGAAGATTCTTATCAAGTGGCTCTGAAGGATGAAGAGAAATTAGCCCGAAAGCAAGGTCAAAGAGGATGAGGTCAAAGTCAGAGAAGAGGCAAAGCAATTGCCCAAGACATAATTCAGAAGATGAAGGAGGGATAAAAGAAACCTCATACTCACCTTGAAAGAGGAAGAATTTCACATGGAGGACAATATGCTGATAGAAATACTTTTCTATGAGAAAGAGGAAGAGGAAGAGGCAGAGGAGGTGATATAAAATGTTTTTCCTATGGAAAGATTGGACATAAATCCTTCGAATGTATCGACAGAAAAAGGGATGGAGGAGAAGCTCACATTTTAGAAGCACATAAGCGAAATGTTGAGGTAGAAGATGCAGAAGGCATAAGGTCCTTAATGATGAGTAAAATTCTCTTGAAACCAGAGAAAGAGATAGAGAATCTAGTCCAAAGAAAGAGTTTGTTCAGAACTGCTTGCAAGACCAAGGACATGGTATGCAAGGTAATAGTGGATAGTGGAAGCACAGATAATCTAGTATCCACAGAGATGGTGGAAAAGCTGGAATTAGAGACTGTTGCACATTAAAGCCCATACAAAGTCTCGTGGTTGCAAAAGTGACATCAGGTAACTCTCACTAAACAATGTCTAGTTGAATTTAATATAGGGGGATATAATGATGAGATCCTATGTGATGTTATTCCCACGGATGTTTGTCATGTTTTGTTGGGGAGACCATGGAAATATGACAGAAATGTTGTTCATGATGGGAGAAAGAACACTTACACCTTGGAGAAGAATGGTAGAATGCATATGTTGCTGCCAATTAAGGATAAGGAGGTGAAACCAGAAGCCAACAATACTATATTTCTCATGAGTGGGAAGGAAATTCTTGACGAAGTCAAGAAAGAAGAAGACATGCAGTTTTCTATGGTAAGAAAGCCTAGATTCATTCTGACCAGTACCAAGATAGATGATCTTCCAGAAGAAATTCAGGAACTACTAGAGGAGTTTGCTGATATAGTGGTGGATGAATTACCTTGTTCGTTGTCTCCCATCAGGAGCATAAGTCATCATATTGATATTATACCTGGAGCGAGTTTACCAAACAAAGAAGCATACAAATTGACATCGTAGGAGAATGAAGAAGTTAAGAAGTAAGTCCAGGATTTGATGGACAAAGGGCAGTTAGAGAAATTTTGAGTCCATGCGTTGTACCTACAATGTTAAGCCCAAAGAAATATGATGGTTGGAGAATGTGTACAGACTCAAGAGATATAAACAAAATCACCATCAGGTACATATTTCCTTTACTGAGGATGGATGACTTGATGGATTGCTTGAGTGGAGATTTTTTTTTTTCAAAGATTGACTTGAAAAGAGGGTATCATCAGATTAGAATGAGGGAAGGTGACAAGTGGAAGACAATATTCAAGATGAATGAAGGGATATATGAATGGCTTGTCATGCCGTTTGGTTTAACGAATGCACCTAGTAATTTTATAAGGCTGATGAATGAAGTCTTGAATGATTTCATAGGCAAGTTTGTAATCATATATCTTGATGATATAATGATCTTCAGTAAGACTTAAGGGAAACATCTAGAGCATTTAGCTACAGTGATGAGGATATTATAGCAGGAGAAGTTGTTGATCAATTTGAAGAAGTCGTCTTTCATGAAGATATAACTCATTTATTTGGGGTTTGTGATCTCTTCAAATGAATTGAAAATGGATCCTGAGAAGGAAAAAGCAATCAAGTATTGGCCATCAGCAAAGAGTATCTTCAAAATTCTAAGGTTCCATGGATTGGCTAGTTTTTACAGGAATTTCATTAGAAATTTTAGTGGAATATGTGCACCAATGATGGACATAGTCAAGAAAAGACACAAATATTTTCATTGGACAGAGGAAGTAGAGAAGAGTTTCAAGTTGCTGAAGGAAACGATGACTGGACAACTAGTTCTAGTTTTGCCATATTTCAGCAAGACATTCCAAGTGAGATGTGACTCTAGTAGATTTGCAATTGGAGCGGTCTTAAGTGAAGATGATCGACCGATTGCATACTTCAGTGAGAAACTGAATGAGGCTAAGCTAAAATATTCAATGTATGACAAGGAGTTTTATGCAGTCATACAAGTGTTGAAAACATGGAGGCATTACTTGGTTTCAAAAGAGTTTTTCTTATATAGCGATAACCATGATTTACAGTTCATAACTCGACAAGAGAAACTAAACCAGAAGCATGAAAAATGAGTTGAATACATGCAGAATTTTACTTTTGCTATAAAGCATATTTCTAGAACTGCTAACAAAGTTGTCAATGCTTTGAGCAGGAAATGTTTGATTCTGCAGGAGTTTAGAGTAAAGACCTTAGTTTTTGATAACCTCAAGGAAATGTACAAGGATGATGCAGATTTCAAAGAAGCTTATGAAGCATGTGAGAATCCAGTTCTTAGAGATATAAGCCAATCGACTGAATATATGACTTAGAATGTACTACTATTCAGGGGTAATCAGTTGTGTATTTTGAAGAGTTCTATGAGAGAAAATCTTCTAAAGGAAAATCATAGTGGGGGATTGGCTGGACATTTTGGCCATGAAAATACTTTTGCGCAACTAAATGGCTCATATTATTGGCTAGGGTTGAGAAAAGATGTCAAGAGATTCGTGAATAGGTGCAGAATTTTCTAGCACATGAAGGGAAAGAAACATAATACAGGGTTGTATTAGCCATTGCCAGTACCAGAGAGGCAATGGGATGCAGTAAGTATGGATTTTTTGTTAGGAATACCAAGGACACAAAGAGGGTGTGACTCAATCTTTTTGGTAGTCGATATATTTTCCAAAATGGCACATTTCATTCCATGTCAGAAAACCAATGATGCAACTCACATTGCAAACCTATTTTTCAAAGAAGTTGTTAGACTTAACGGCTTACCCGAGAGTATTTTATTGGACAGGGATACCAAATTTGTTGGTCATTTTTGGAGGACCTTATGGAAGAAGCTGGGGACTAATTTATGTTTTAGCTCAACATATCATCCTCAGATGGATGGAAAAAATGAGGTAGTGAACAGAAGATTGGGAGACTTGTTAAGGAGTTTGGTGGTTGAACATCACAGTCAGTGGGATCAGACTCTACTACAAGAGGAATTTTCATATAATGATTCACCAAACATGAGTATAGGACAAAGAACATTCCAGATCATGCATGGAATGCATCCGAGAGGAATATCTGAGTTAAGGGACTTAGAGAAGAGTGAATTCAGGAGTGCTGGAGGAGAAGATTTTGCAGTAGAGATGCAAGAGCTCCACAACAAAATCAAGGAACAATTGTAGAATTCAAATCAGGAATATAAGCATAGAGCAGATCAACAAAGAAGAGAACTTTAGTTTGACATAGGTTATTTGGTTCTGGTGCATCTCAGAAAATAAAGGTTCCCAAGGGAAACATACAACAAGCTGAAGATGAAGAAAATTGGGTCATGTAAAATCATAAGAAAGTTTGAGGCAAACGCTTATGATATTGAATTACCAGATGGGGTAGGAATATCTCCCATATTCAACATAACATACCTATATCCTTACAGGGATGATGAAGAAAGAACAGAAGAGAATCAAAAGGAAATTCAATGGGTTAACCAATTACCAATAGTTGAAAATCCGTAGATGGAAAATATAATTGATTAGAGATTCAGAAAGAAAACCCGAAGAAAAACATACTTTGAACATTTGGTCAAATGGGAAAGACATCCAATTGAAGATGCCAGTTGGGAAAGTGAAGCAGATATCCAAAGACACAGACATACAGTGTAGGAGCTCATGAACAAGATTTCATGAATTTTTCAGCTAAGGGAGTATGATGCAAGAGCATCGTAAGCAGCCAGTGAAGAAAGAACAAAAGCAGAGATGGTTGGAAACGCACCAGCGCACATTTTGAAAATGTTTTAAATTTGAATAGAGAAGCATTAATGTAATATTTGGGAGAGAGTATCTACATTTATGTTTTGGAGATTGTAAATAGATCTTGAGCGTTGCTCTCATCTGTCGAATATGAAGGCATTTATTTGTATTGAATGTAAAGTAGGTAGCTTTTAATTTTGATTAGATAGCTTAGAGTTGTAGGAGGGAAAAATCATAAAAAACACCCTCACTTGTATCATTGTATTAGGAAGGAAAGAAGGAATATTATCAACTGAGTAAGTTGTAGAGCTATAGAGAGCAAGAACACAAAGAATAATCCATGTACAGGAAAACTTGAGTTAATATATAAATGCTTTGACTCAATTTCATGGTGTTATTATGCTTACTATTTACATTTGTTGAATGGTATGTTTACAGTGCTTTTTTTCTTTGTTATGCATTTATTTCAATGTTGTGTGTGTATGAATGCTCTTGATTTCATGTTGAATGTATGGAATATGTGAGGAGATAATAATGAGTTTCAATTGTTTCTCTTCCTGAGAATTCTCACAAAGAGTGCAGTTAATGTTTGCAAGGTGTGCGTTGATGAGGTTCTGAGTTTTATCTTAGAAAGATCAAGAGGGGTATCGTTTTTATCATACTAGTGAAAGTGTAGATACAACACAGAGCCATGCAAGGCATGCGCAGGTGGATTGAAGTCTTAGAATTTATCAACCAAGGGGAAAGGTTGAAGGAATTTTGTTACAAAGAGTGCACATAGTCGAAGGATCAAATAACCAGAGGTTATTTGTGAATGCTGCAAGGAGTGCGTGTAAAATCACTAAGGAAACCCTAAAGTTTTCATGTAAAAGCTCAGGATAGAACCTTGAAAATTTCAAGGGAAGGAAAGTGTTGAACCCACTCAATAGGGAGGAATGTTAGAAGAGTTAACACCAGAGTGTTCAATGGAGGAATATTGAAAGTTGGAATGGACAGTGGAGTCACCTCAAGGAGAAGTGTCGATTTTCTGTGGAGTATTGGATCTCGCAGGCCAGTGGAGAGATTAGGGCCGAGTGTTTCTCATCACTCATAATCTCAGGAGGAATAGAGGTCATTGTATTAGGATAAAAAGGATTCGTTGATCTCATCCTTGAATTTTGCTATTTCAGAATTCGGGAAGTGGAGGAAGCTGTGACTTGGAGTCGAGAGTCGTGAATTCCTAATTCATGAAGTCTTGAAAGAACTAGAACTGTCAGGTTGTAGGAGAGCTTAGAGTTGTTGATCTGTGGCAAGGGGTTTTCATGGTTTCAGAATTTATCGAAAGGATTTGTTTCATTTTAGTTTGTCGATACGTGAAATCTCGGGCATTGAAAAGATTTGGTCCCAGCTCATAGTCAGAGGTCACATCAGGGACAAGTCAAGGAAGAAATCAAATTTTCGTCAACCTTTTCGGGTTTCAGGGATTGTCATGTCAAGGGGGTTCACATCTGGACTCGTGAAGTCATGAAAGCAGAAATTCCCATTTGGGTAAAGGCTATGGTCATATCAGATATCACGTGGGGAAGAGTTGGTGCTTGGTGTTTCTTCGCATGGGCGCAGCTCCAAAGAAGGACCTATGGATATGCACTTGCAAGTGTGAGCGATTTCCTGTGGGGAAATCGAAGAGTAAATAAAACTCTCAAGGAGATAAAGAACGATCCTAATACTGGGAGGTCACACAGAACCTGCTGAGGCAGGGGGTGTTGCGTCAAAAGCACTACTTGTTAGGGAAGGAAACAATCATACATATAGATCACCAACCCTTACAATATCTTCAAGAATAGACCAAATTGAAACAATCTTGACACTACAGGTGGATGGGTTTTCTACAACAATTTCATTTGGTAATCAAGTACAAAAAGGGTACAAGTAACAAGGTAGATGATATGATTTCTAGACCTCCTATTGTTGCTTCTATTGTTTTTAAGAATAATTCTTTATCTCATGATATATATGTAGAAAAATATTCCATCGATGAATATTTTAAAGAAGTAGATGTGAAGCTAACCCTTAGTGCACAGGTAGAGAACTATTGTCTGTAGGGAAAACTACTCTATCATCCTGGAAAGCTATGTATTCCTACAAGTGAACGAGTCCATGTAATATGAGAAGCTCACACTTCTCTTGTATCTGGGAATTTTTGGGTAGGAAAAACTATGGCTCATTTGTAGAGGTTTTGTTACTGGCCTCAAATGAAAGAAATTGTAACTAAATATGTAAAGGGGTGTGTGATGTTTTCTACTTGTAAGCCCACTAATATAAAGTTGGGGCTATACTCACCACTTCCTGTTCCATCCCATCCATGGGAAAGTGTCTCCATGGATTTTGTAGGGGGTTTATCAATGACCAAAGGGGGTCATGATTATTTGTATGTTGCAGTGGATAGGTCCAACAAGATGTGCATCTTGATTCCATGTAAAAAGAAGATCACTGCTGAGAAGACTACTAATCTCTTCTGATAGTATGTTTGGGTTCACTTTGGATTACCCGCATCCATCATCTCAGATTGAGATAATCGATTCCCTGGGGACTTTTGGACTAGATTGTGGAGAATGATGGACACCAAATTGAAGAGGAGCACTACTTTTCATCCACAGACTGACGGACAGACATAGGTGGTAAACCAAAAATATTACTTTTGCTTCAAGGCTACTGCAACAAGAATACCAAGTTATAGGATGAACATATACCCTATGTAGAACATGCATACAACCGAGCTTTACATTCATCCAATCAGATTTCACCTTTTGAGACATGTTTTGGGTACCTACCCAAGGTTCCTTTGGAATTGATGTATGGGAGAGATGTCGATGTGAATGAAGAATGAACATATGACAAATCCTGCAAGTTCATCCAGAGGATCCAACAGATACACCAGACAGTCAGGAAATAATTGGAGAAAACTCAAGAAAAATAAAAATTTTGTCATGACAAGCACATGGTTGATCATTAGTTCCAGGTTGGAGACTGGGTATGGATTCACATCAGAAAGGAGAGATTGAAGGGTGAAGGAAAGAAACTCAACCCCATTCATTATGGATCCTTCACTATCTTAGAGAAAAGTGGTACCAATTCTTTTCGTATGTATATTCTGCCTTATATGTAGATTTACTCAGTTGTGAATGTTGAGAATTTGAAACTTTTTGAGCCTCCCATGATCATGGATCAAGATGGGGAAGTTTCAATACCTTCATTTGATGAGTTTTCACCTGAGTACTTAGATGAGCTATAGGAATATATCATCCTAGAAAGGAGGATGAGGAATTCATGCAAGGGTGATGTTGATTATCTTCGAGTAGGATTAAAAGGCACACATCCAAGCAAGGCAAAGTGGATTGAGAAGGACAAAGTGAAGGGACTCTTCCCTCACTTACCTGTTTATTGATGAAAGATTTTGGTGGTCCAAAAAGCTCTCATTGGGAAGGTGTTATCCAAAAAGGATCCAGAGAAGGATAAGAACAACTCATAACTCACAGAGGTAACACAAGACACTCATAATGGCTCTAGCAGATAGAGAAAGGAAAAAAATTCAAAGTTCCAAAAACTCGGTGAAAATGGCATGATCATGAAGAGCATGTCACAAGATTTCTAACGATGCAAATGGATCCTCAAATGGAGTTATGAATTGAAATATATTCACGGTCAAAGTTTGGTCAACCTAGCCCAATTAGCAAGGGATGAGCTAGAATCCATAATATTGACATCAACATCTGTACACATGATGTCATCATCAATAAAATGAACATGGAAGGAGTATGGAAGTGACACGTGGCATGCTAACGTCAACATGACGTCAACATGATGATGTGGAAACACCAGAGGCTCTCGCATGTCACCTAGTTTTTGGATTTTCAGACCAATCTGTGGACTAGTCAGATCGTGCCACGTGTGAGTCCATACGGCTGACATGGAATGTTGACGTGGCATGTTGTCATGGCATACTGACTTGGCAGGGGGTCATGTGGCCCAATAAGAGGCCTCTACATGGCCCAATTAGGGGCTACCACGTGGCAAGAGGGAAACACCCAAGGAAAACCTATGAACAAATTTTGAAAACAAAAACAATTTGGCAGGTCCGCCAAATCTGGCGGACCATGCCAATTTTGGAAATAGTTGACAGAGCTTCTAGTGACACCGCTAAAGCTAGAGGGTGGGTAAATATATATTTCAAATGTATATAACATACACACCAAAAAAGGATTATGTGAGGATCGACCCCGAAACCTCCTCCTATTCCCAAGCCTTAATACGTCCACCCATAAATTGTTGATTAAGGTTGGTTGTCATTGATGTCAACCCTTGAAGAAAGACCCATAGCACAAAGGTTTGGGTAATGGACCCAATAGTGTTTGATGTAAATATGACTCATTATTGTTCTATCATGGTTGATAAGAAGTAAATATGGATGAACTCCAAAGTGGTCCCCTTATGGTGAAAGCCCTCACGGGAAGATTCTTTGTGGAGTAAGAGAACCTATGCTTAATTGTGGAATAATGTTATGATCCCAAGACATTATGCAAGGATCATCACTGCTTTGGTGTCTTTTTAAAACTTTTTCCGAGTGAGGTATTTCATCAAACACATTGTTGATCTACCTTTTAGATGTGTTTATATGTGTGTATGCAACAAATAACAGAAAGAGATAACCATGGAACATACCTCAACCATATGCAATAAGATAGACAAGCCAAAACATCTCAATTCTTATTTATTCATAAAATAGAGA